>VYZP01013088.1:554-17147 GCA_013400635.1 Hypocryptadius cinnamomeus
GTCTTTCACCCATCCAGCTAATCTGCAGCTGATTAAGGACTGTGGTACACTCCCTTTATTCCTAGAAGTAGTAATGGGATTAGTTACATAATTAAGTGCGTGGTGAATGTTCTTGAGAAGTTTATTTCTACTGAAGTCAAATACAATTGTCTGCAGCAGGTTAGTTCCCCTTATTTCATAATTGCTGTCAGAAAGAAATTGCACTGCTGCTTCTAACTAATGAGGACAAGAACCTCTGCTTTATGTTAATATTTCTAGGTCACATCAACTCAATAGAAAGCATATAACAATACCATGTATAATATAAACAATGGGAGCTTAAAGTTCGTCATTGGGAAACCAACTCTTATACACACAAAAAACCCCCACCACCAAAACAAAACCCTCTTAAGGATACACTAACATAGCTCTTCAGCATCCAAGCTCACAAAACAAAAAACCAAAAACAAACAAACAAACAAAAAACCCCCAAACCAACAAACCCAACCCCTCCAAAAAAACCCTAGAAAAAAACTCTGGTCTGCTTTTAACACACAAATATGCAACAGTCCTCTTGTTCTAAGATTTTGAAGATGGCACAGTATCTGCAGCTTAAGTTAAACATACAAGTAAAAACTTTTGCTTCAATCCTTGCTCTAGGAAGGATTTTATTAGGATTGAAAAGAGATACAGGATTGGGGAGTCTCAAAGCACTATCTGCAAGATAAATGCTCAATATCAAAAATGGCTATCCTACAGACACTGAATTCAGTGTGAATTTAATTCCATAGTATTTGGAGGTTACTTGAACACCAAAAAACACAAGGCTCAACTAGAAGAGACTTTTGAATGTAAAACAGGTTAACAGATAGAGTGATAGAAATAAAGAAATCTTCAAACAATCAGAAAGGCTTACTCTATCCAAACAATCATTCTTTTAGATTCCCCCTGCTTCAGAGTTCCAAAGTCAGTCATTCTTGATACTTTCAACTCCCCTTTGTCTCTCATTATGTCTTCATAAGGCTCATCCACATTACCTTCACTAGAGTGAGACTGTCTGCAAAAATAATTTTAGGTAGCAGTTTTTAAACACTAATAGCCTCAGCAAATATCTTTGATTCAGAACAAGTTTAAGAAACACTATACCAAGGCACAGTCACAATATTTAGAAACAAGCAGGTGAGGTAGTTCATTTTTTTCTCAGCCATTTATACTTCCAAGACAATTAGATTAACTAATTTAAGCAGCAACAAGTATTTTGTCAGCAGCACAATAAACCAGCATAAAACTTTGGACGCAAGACTAAAATGATTGAAGAGTTAAGGAATCCCTGCTGAAGAGCTAAATCAAATGGTGAGTGAAGTCCTTATGGCCCTCTTTGGGAGCTGAGCCAAGACACAACAAAGAGCAACTCCTTAGCAAGAGTCACAATTAGCACTGCAGCTAAGAGATAAAATGACTAGACTGGAAGTGTTTCAACCTATGCGCTTGTGTCTTCTGCTTACTGGTCCTATCTGAAATCAGCAAGCTGAGGACAAAATTTAAAAAACAGTTGAAAACCAAAAACTGCCCTTGAAAACTTTTATCACACACGACTAATGAAAAATGCCTATGAAACCAGGCACATGCTCTTTCCTGTCTGAAACACTGAGCACAGGTCTAAACTCTTGGTGTCTTCTACCTGTAAAAACAAATTTTCACTTGGTTTCTATTCTGTAATTAAGAAACTATTCATTTAGATAAAGTGGCATGGAAATAATTTAGAAATATTTTAATAATCTCACTATATGTACACACCCTCAATATTCCTGAGTTATCTGACATAGTGAAGCAGAAAATGAATGCAGCTGCTTTTCATTAGCTATATCAATTTACTAGCCAAGCCCACTAGATGTCTCCCACTGCAGCCTAAGCTGCAGTTTTTGATATGGTAGATGTACACTAAACCTGAGAAATTAACCCTAAGGTCTACTTTTGTATTTTGGCTTTAGTAATAATTTTCTATATAAAATCCATCATTAAAAATAGGTGCAACTGAGAGAAAGATGTGAACAATTTGTACTGTTTAGCAAAATGATGTAATCATTTTAAGTTTCATTTAGGTACAATATATTACATCTGTTATCTCTAGAGGAAACAGCTCCTATAGTTATTTGTAGATCCTTTGAAGACATATATATGGCCATATGGCCTTGGCTAAATTTCCTAGAGATCTCCCAAAGATGATGTCTGAAAGATATCAGAATGTCCTTTTACTCTCCCTTTGGACTTTCCAATTGACAATTTATTTTTGGCCTGCAGAGTTAGACTACGTAATCCTGCCAAGACCTCAGCATGGAAAGTGACAGATTTTACAGTTAAAAGATCTATTTATTCAGGTGGTAATTGTGTGTTTCACAGGACAAAAACTCAAAAGGCAAATTCCAGATCCTTGCTGAGGTCTGTTATTGATTAGTTGCCCATTCTACTTTTGTGTAGTTGATTATTTCCCTAACTTTTGCTGCTTCTCCATACTGAAAATCTTTTTCCAACCTCTTCTGCAATGTATCCAGACCCTCCTCATATCACATATAACATCTAAAGTCCCTCCAGAACCTCTCAGTTCAATACCTGCAAGTCGATTGAACCTCTATTATTTAGACCATGAAACTTTTCCTTTTAGGACAGATGTCTGCACAATCACTGTAACTTAAGCAAAATGGATTAAAGAAACATGTATTTTATATGAATTTTGCTGCGATTTGTTTTCAAACAGTGAAGTCCTTACTAGAAGAGCACAATGAACTTGGTATTTTTCTAATATGCATGCAAAACTCCTTCCCTGCCTAGCAATATCCCTGAGAGCAGCTGCTACTAGTCTTGCTTCTCTAGCAGCACTCATGTTCCCACCTTCTGGAAGGAGAAAAAAACCCAAACAAGGGCCAAATTATATAATGCTCTCATTTTTCCAATGGTTTATTGTTGCTGTGGAACCCGAGGGGTTCTTGGGGGACGAGGACGTGGGAGAGACAGGGATCTTGACTCCATGTCTCAGAAGGCTGGTTTATTATATTATGATATATATTATATTAAAATACTATATACTAAAGCTATACTAAAAAAGATAGAGAGAAAAGATCCATCAGAAGGTTAGCAAGAATAGGAAAAGAAGTGAATAACAAAAGTTTGTGACCGCTCAGAGAGTCCACACAGCTGGATCATGATTGGTCATCAAGTAGAAACAATCCACATGGACCAATGTAGTTGTACCTGTTGCATTCCACAGCAGCAGATAATTATTGTTGACATTTCTTTTTTGAGGCTCCTCGGCCTCTCAAGGGAAAAATCCTGACAATAAGATTTTTCATAAAATATGTCTGTGACAGTCTATTATGCCTTCTAGTCAACTAGGGAAATACTCACAGTATTTCTTGCTTAACAGAAGCAATGAAATGTCAGCTGCATAACTACACCACATCTCTAACTGCTATAAAGAGAACAAAATAATGTTACCCATCCTGGCTGACTGGCACCAAGCAGAGAGCTCTCCAAATGTAACAGGACTGACTGCTCTCCACCACAATCGTGTTCACTAGATCATGTCTACGAGGTAAGTAACCATCAGGAAGTCTCAGTGAATCCAAAGTGAAAAATATACTGTCATCTACAGTCCCAGTTCTTCCACAGACACTGGAAATGCGAACCTGCAATAGTTTGTATTCACTGTTACTTGATATTATCTTTTTAAGCTAACAGACATACTATTTTTTCACCTGAAGCAGCCCTTCTAGCATTAATAAAAATCCATTCTGATATTTCAGTTATTCACAGGAGGTAAACACAGAGCCCTAACCCAGAATCACTGTGCCTGTCTTCAGATTTAGAAGAGTAAAGAAACACAAGTACTTCACATAAGCATTAAGTTCCACTAGAGTGCATATTACAATATGACACTAGATTTAACCATGATGCCTTTCTTGTGACATGTCAACTTATCTAATTTATACTTCCATACTAGCAGTAATGAGGCAAATTTTTTTCCTACGCTTGATGTGTAAATATTCAATATATAGGGTTAAGACAAAGACAATGAACCATAAACCTAGCACAGCATACACATTACTACAGCAAAAAATTTTTTCATTAAAATAAAAAGAAGGGACTGTGGTTGTTTTTAAGCTGAAACACTTGAATAAATGAAACTTAATAAATACCCCAATCATGACACATCCTCATCATAACAAACAGCAAGAATTCAAATCAGCAATTCATAATAGATAAGTTAATGACTCCTTCTGTTCAACCCAAAATATGTATGCATTTTCAAAATGCCTTATTATTTTACAAACATGCTCTAAATGGATGAACTAATAAGTTTTATCTTTTAATTAAAGATGTGTTATAGAAGATCTACCAATATTTGTAACTGAAACCAATTTGAAACCTCACTTCACCCAGGATTCCTACTGCCAAAAACAATGTGCAGAACATTTACCTTGTTTACTTGTTTATACCTCAAAGGCCTTACAGCAACTGCTTCAGTCTTCCATGTTGTAGAGTTAATATAATATTTTGCTTGCACCCAGTCACCTTCACAAGGTTTGAAATCTATACAAAACAGAACATTTCTCAAGGTTAATTACTATTGGTAACATTTACATTACTCCCCTACAGAATTAGTGTAAGTTAAATAAAAGCCAGAACAATGCATTATTCAGATCCACTGAGTCCAAAGTTTTCTTTGCAGTCCTTTGCTTTGCAGGTTATGGCAAACTACACAGGAGATGCTAGTTGAAAACTACACCTGCTTACATGTAACTTATGCTGAAATGCAGGTCATGCTCAGTGAGAATGAACAGACAGCTTTCTCCATCCATGTGTGGCTGTTTCACTATGTTTCACCACATATTCTATCAGAATTCATTTGGGATGACAACTGCAAGTTTATCAGAAGATATTTCTATTGTATACATAAACATATTAAGAAATAGGAAACAAGAAGTCCCTACACACCTTCCCAGACGTCTTGCATTGCAAAGTATGTATTCTGATTAATATAGCCACCATCCACAGAGAGAGAGGTAATAGTGCCAATTAATGTTTTCTTATTTAGTTCAGAGGCATCACAAGTAGGACTGGAGTCTTCTTGTGTATTCTGGATGGTGTCTACCTGTTAATACAAAAATAACCCAATTTAAACAGCTGACACTTATAATTAAATACATATTCCTACAATAAATATACAAAATTTCAATTGCTTATGGAGACAAAGCTTCTCATTACACAATTACTTACTGCAGCTGTTACTTTTTGGACACAAAAAGAGTAAGTAATAAACAGTAACTTCTCTTTTAAAGAGAAACTTTAAAACTCCTCTTTTAAAGGTGCTGTATGCTGCAGTGCTGACAGCTGCTATAATTACATGCTGATTTTTCAAATCTCTCTCACACATCCCTCGCTCTAGGTCTGTTTAAGATTTTTCTTCAATTGAGGAACACCACATCCAGCAATGTGTCTGTACACAACTGGAAGTAGAAAATGACTGTTCCAGAAAGCAAAAAACATGTTTTCAAGATGGTATTTATAAATACTACCTGTATTTCAGACTGACCCTGTCACTTTCTAGTAATTTGATTAAGTAAACCTGTAGAGCTGCTTCTAACAGACTCTTCATATCACCACCTCACATGTAAGTTTACTGAAGTCCGATCCAATCTGAAGCATACTATCATACTAAATTTTATATGATTTATTTTGTTGAACATAATGCTTACCATTTACAATAGTAATGAATACCATAAGTGTACCTATACTTCAGGGGTTTGCAGACACTAGTTGACTATAAACAGCTATTTATTTTTGACTATTTGACTATAACAGACTATTTATTTTTTAGCCAATTCTGTTTTATTGCATTAAAATAATTACTATTATGTAATATTTCTTTGACAACATGAAAAGTCACTGTAAAAAAAATTAAAGAAAAATCTCTACTTTGTTCCAGTCTGACAGACATATCTTCCCATTCACCAGGAAGATCTGAAAATATCAAACTTTCTCCAAAGTGCTTTTTATGGCTTCAAAGAGATAGAACATGAATAAGCAAAGTGCCCCTCAGAAGACTAGTAAATTTACATTTCATGTAAACTACACATGCAGTTGCACTTGAAAGTAATTTGTAGACCTAAATAAATGTTTTTAAGACATGAAAACACCTTACAACTCCCAACATATATTTTCTTTGGATACTTTTCAATTTTTCTCTACCAAGAAAACTAAAGTTTTTTCTCACACTGGTGTTCCTACTACCACTGGTAGCAGCAGCCGGTTTTCAAAGCCTGCTGCAGAACCTATAACCATTCCATGCAGAGTTTAATTAGGACTGGACTTCAAATAAACTGAAATCTGATGCAATTATCTCAACTAATAGCTTCTTATTCACTACATCTACAGCTGTATTCAGAGAATCAGTATTAAACATAATTTGAAAGGAGATGGAATGAAACAATAAAATGACCCACGAACCCCAGCTTATCCCCCCTAGGTGAACAGCTTGCAATTTATCCTATTTTGTAAAATCTGTGAGGCTAAAACTATAGGAATTTCCAAAACAAAGCCTCAAGGTACTTATGGAGAAAGTTAGACTACTATTCATCTTCACCTCTTACCCTGACAGCCTTCAGGCCACCTGATGTTTTATCCTCTTCCACAGTGGCAATAACTTCTTGTCCAACAGCCAGCAACATGTTTTTTGTGACAACATCCTTTGTGAAGACTATCGTATCATCTATCATCCCATAATCATGGCAAAGTCTTGTCACTATTCCTTGTACCCTTTTCAATGCTTTGTCACCTGCATCAAAAGGAGAAGTGTTGACATAAACCCAAATCACTTGTTTATAGAACTGTGCAAAAAGTTATGAATGCTACTAAAAGGGACATCCATTCTATCAAAAGGCCAACTGAAAATAGCAACAGCTGCCAACTAATTATTTTCACAATTAAGTCTTGAATCTTATGGCAATTTATGGTTTCAACCAATTAAGAAAGCTAGTTAAATACAAACTACATTTTAAAACCAACATGCTTTAAGCTCCATTAAAAAAATAAATTAATAGAATATCTCACACTGAAAGAGACCCATAAGGATCACGGGGGTCTAACTCTCTGCTCCTCACAGGACTACCTAAAACTAAACAATATGTCTCAGTGCATCATGCGGATGCCCCTTGAACTCTGACAGATTTGGTGCCTTCCCTGGGAAGCCTGTTCCAGTGACTGACCACCCTCCCAGTAAGGAGCCTTTTCCCACTGTCCAATTTAAACTTCCCCTGATGCAGCTTCCTTCCATGCCCTTGTGTCTTGTCACTGGTACTCCGAGAGGAGACCAGCACGCCGCCTGAAGGTGTGGACTGTGATGAGGTCACACCTCAGCTTTCTTTTCTCCAAGCTGAACAAGCCGAGTGACCTCAGCTGCTCCTCCTAAGTCACACCCTCGAGACCTTTCACCGTCTTGCTCAGCCTCCACTAGACTCACTATAATGGTTTGATGTAGGTCTTGCACTGAAGATCTGAAACTGCCTCCAGGACTTGAGGTGAGGCTGCCCCAGTGCAGAGCAGAGCAGGACAATCCCCCCCGTCAACCACCAGCGATGCTGGGCCTGATGCACCCCAGGACACGACTGGCCCTCCCGGCTGCCAGGGCATTGCTCCTACTCCTTACTCCATACTCTCAGCCGCAATAGTAATGTGTCCTACCCAGGAAACGGCAAAAAAAGTACTTCCGGGAAAACTTCCACATGCTCTGAAGTCAAAATAATGTTTTATCGTCTCAATCTCCTCTTTACATCCTTTCTTAAGGAAACAGGGCTGCACTCATCTCCAGTCACGTGGGGGACGAGCACGCCTCACGGCTCAGAAGCTGCACCACAAACCCATAACCGGCCCGGAATTCCTACCAGAGGTCGCCCATCTCTCATCTTCGTCATCTGCGCGTCTCCAGAAGTAGGAGACCGCCTTAGAAAGGAGAGAGAGCATCCCGGAGCGCCTTAGCGAAGAGTCGGAGCCCCAGGACCGCCTCAGAGCCGCATCAGAACCCGCAGAGCGCGCCAAGCCGAGGCGCGAGGTCTCCCTCGCGGGCGCTTGGAGCCCGCGCTGCCGCGGCCAATGGCGCTGCTCGCTCCGGGTCACGGGGCAGCGCCACGCGCCTCGGGGGCGCCCGCGGGCCCGCGCAGGGGCTGCCCCGGCGCCCGGCAGAGCCCTCAGCGCGGCCCTCAGCGAGCGGCCGGGCAGGGGGCTGCGCTCTGCAGGGGCTCAGCCCGCGGCGCTTGGGGCACGGTAAAGGTGCAGTCGCACGAGGCTGCTACGGAAGAGCTTAAAGAAACAGGGTGTGTGCAGCTTGTTGCTTGCGGGTGGTGCTGTCTGAAATTGTGGTCACAGTGTATGGCAGCGTTTCTGCGATGGGGCGCCCGAACCAGGGAGAACCCACGGACAGGCTGTGACCTCCCCTGGGCTGGGAGCTCTCCTCTCCTCTGGGAATAAGCCGGGCACCGAGTCCCTCCAGTGTGGTGAAGCAGAGTGGGTTGGAAGAATATGCACGTGGCACATTGGTGGATTGTGATGCTCTCAGTAGCAGCCAGTTTCAAAATGATAGGATCCACTCTAGAACATGATAAATTTGCCTAACAGGTAAAAAAAAAAGTGGTTTCGACTTAATATCATTAATGGAGGAGCTGCTGTAGTGCCTGAGGAAATACTATTTTACTGACTTTTTTGCTATCTCTGTAGTTCTAGAGAGTTACTATCTTTGTAGCTCTGTGCTTACTATCCCTGTAGTTACTATCTCTGTATTTTTTACCAGTTCTCTTCACACAGTGCAGTTCAGATATCTTGTACAAGGCCTCTTTGCATTTTGTTCAACAAATGCTGTTTCACAAAGCAAAGTTTTTTGAGTTGACGAGCTCAGCTTCCCGTTAGTTTAAATAGGAGCTGCCATATAAAGCTGTTAGAGCAGATGCTTGCAGGAGGTTGAGCAGAGCAGTGTGTAATTTTTTGTAGAAATCACAAAATACACTGCCTAAGTTGTGTGACTAAAGCAGCAGTTGTCTTTGGCAACTTTTTAGTTTCTAGCTGTATGGTTCACTCAGAGTTATTTAGGCAAAGAAGGGTTAGGAATGCATTTCAGATGTTTTAACACTGTTACAGAGATCTGTACAGTTCCTAGAGCAGAATAAATTCTGGTTGCCAGTAGCTGCACACAGGTTCCAGTGTCTCATTCTGAAGTAACAGAGATGATGCCATTGGAAGGAGAAACATGTGAGTATCTGTAGTCAGTGCTGGTTTTAGAAAGGTGCTGAGAGAGTGTTAGCCCCTTTTGGATACATTGATTTAAAGAATTTCATCTACTGTTTGATTTAAAGAATTTCAACTACTGTTTTCTTTCACTGAGTTTCCAGTGGGAGTGCCGGCAGGGCACTGTTGGCAAAAATGTGGTGGATGAAGAGATTGTGTTTCTGGAGGAGATTATGGTTTACATGAAGGACTAAATCCAAAGAAGTTTGTATTATACTGGGGAAGCAAATGTTATTCTAGGGGAGCAAGGCATCAATTTGAAGCTGCTTGATCTACATTTTGATCTTGGTTCAGTACGTGCCCCAAGACGTGAGCTAGGAAACATGGACTGAGGAATCGGCTTTGGAGAAGCAAAATAAGTCAAAGAGCTGGTTTTAAAAGAGGTGAAAATACTCAACAAGGAATACAGGTAATGAGCTAAAGTAGCGTGATTAAATATTGTGTGAAAAAACATAAGTGTAGTGCAGCTATTAACTCATCAGGAAAGTGAAGAGTTGGTCAGGATGCTAAATGTAAACTTCACTGGAGCTTCAGGTGTGGTTTTCATTTAGATTTTGGAATGTGTGTGTGTGAACCTTCATTCAGAGCTAGGGAATGTGGTCCAGGACAGAATACTTTTTCCTTGGTCCTTGATAGCAAAAGTAGGGCTCTGACAAGCTTATGTACCTTTTTGTCACACTATCCCTTGGCACTTGAGTTATAACTGGTAATCTGTTTTTTATCTTTTGTCATTACCGTGGATGCTTGCATTGCACACGGCCTGTGGCAAATGACCAAGTATCTGCTATAGCTGCTTCAGGGAGCTGAATTTGGTCAGTCCTGTGGTGGAAGTATGTAGCTATTCATAGCTGCTCATGATTTGATTTAATTGTCATCCCTTGACATCTTTCGGCATAGCTTAAAATTAAAACACTTAATTTGTAAATCCTTTTCAGAAGCTTCTCATGTTGTGTTCGAATTGTTACACTTGCTGCAGTCTTTGTGTAAAATTCCTATGCATTCTTTAGAATTAGGAGGAATCTCTTTGTTCATCACATTTGTACCTTATCTAGCATTAGAAGGTCTTAGTCAATGACTTGGGTTCTGGTCTTGCACAAAAAAGAGACTTTTTCTGGAATCAGAAACATGAGATGAAGGGAACCTAAAATGAGGGCCCCAGAAAATTTTTAGAGTAGAAACTGAGCTTTGAAGTTTAAGTGGTTTTTGTTCATGCTGGTGCCAAGTGCAGAGGATGCATTAATTATGCAATGAACCTCTGTGCAAAAGAGAAATGGGAGATACTGAGAAGTACACAGGAAAGGGAGTAGGAGGAATTTCACTATAACCTGAGAAGACACTGTATAACCATGCTTGAGAGTGGGAACTTTCAGGTACAATACTGGTTGAAACACATGGAACTGAGAACAAGTTGTTCTAGGGTTTGAACCCTGCTCTGGTCAGTGGTGCAGGACTTTATAAATTCTTTTTATTCGGAGAGATTAGATCAAGTAAATACCTGACTATCTCACTAATTTTGTGTAAAAAAACCAACAAAACAAAACAAAACAAAAAAAACGCCAAAAAAACCCAAAAACCAAAAAAACCAAAAAGCCCCACAAACCTTCTCCCTAAACTGATCAAAAGGGTTAAAATATGATTGTGTTTTGTGTCTATGGTAATTTGTGTCAATCAGTTCCTAGTATTCACTGAAGAAGCTGTCAGGTAAGCAATACCCATTTTCCATTAAACCATGGTCTTTGGAAACTTTCAGATAATAGAAGCAGTTGTGCCGTGTTTCTTCCATGAGCAGAGGAACAGTAGGGCTTAATTACTTCAGAAAGTTCTGCTTGACTGTACAGTCTTTTTTCCCCCTCTTTTCTAGCACAGTTTACAGATGTGTCTATTGCTGTGTATGGTGTACTAATTCCCCTGTTTAAATCTATTAAAACAACTGTAGCATTTTAATATTCTTTCAGTATTGGCTGACATTATGAAAAAAGGAAAATCTACAGTCTGTACAAACTGAGAAGTTGTGCTGTTCAGAAGTTTTTCTAGCATACTTTGAAGGTGATGCCCTTCAGAATACTGAAGATTTAATTGTGTCTTGGTTACAAGAGTGTTTAAAGTTTAGACAAAAGACCCTGTCATTGCTGTAGCTGTCAAGGTGCCAACATCTTCAAGATAAAAACGTCCTTTTTTTTCCTCTTTTCATTGCTTAATAAGCAGGAGGACTGGATCCAATGTACGCTGGCCATTGCATGTCACTGCTGCCTGCTAGGCTGAAAATATGTTGTTTAGTCATCTGGGTGTTCTGTAAGTGCAAATGACGGCATGATTGAAATGTGCCAGGTTTATCTGAGCACCCCAGAAGACTGGGGTTAGTGGAAAAAGACAGAGAAGTGTTCTACAGTGAAAATAATAATAGATTTCTAACCTCTAACTTTTGAGCTTCCCATCTTGTTGAGATACTGTAATACTTGAACTTTTATCTGTAGTTTTTTTCTAGGAGAATATTGCATTGTAAGTACATTTTGCTCTTTTGAAACAGGAGCTCGTTTGTTAGATATTGTGATCACTGGGTATTATGACAGCCAAAAGTGGAAAAGTGAGGAAACTTTTATTTAAGATGCTAAGTAAGGGGTAGTACTCAAATAAAAAAGAGACATGAAACTTTTAATTTGTTGGTCTGATTTGGAAGCAGCCCTATGAGATGTAGTACAGTCATTTTCTAGTGTGTTCTCTTAATTAAAATTCAGGAGGCATTTTCCTGTTCCCTGGCTTAACTGAAGTTCTTGCTGTGCTTTTGTTCCATATCTGAATAGATGTTGTTGAAAGCCAAAGTGTAAGGGAGAACTTTTCAAAGCCGGCATGACTCACTGAACGGTGAGAATATCACAAAGTGTACAGGCAGCTGTGTTCACAGGGCTGTTTTAAACTGACAGCTAACTTTTCAGTGGAAGGTAAGCACGAAGGTTTTTAACTGTTGAAAAATCTACAGTAACTTAATTCTGATATGAGATGCTCCTCATGGTATTTTAACAGATTGGCAAGCAGTGAGGTGAACAAAAAAGGATGAAGGGAACAAGAGAAATGGTTGATACTGGGTAAATTAGAAACAGTTTGCTGTAGCTGAGTTATTGTGGGTATGTGTGTTCATGGGGAAGTGTGTCATTTTAGATAGTTGATAAAAAGTGTTGAAATCAAATGGAATTTATGTTGAAACCTGTTTGATTATCTTTGCTGTCCTAGAGTTGAAAAAGAAAAAAGCTTTGGTTATAGGGGTATGCACTAACTAAACAGCTCTAAAACTGGTTCTTAGATCTTGAAATAAAAATTTACTGAGGTATCATAGATACACAAACTTTAAATATGTTGGTACTTATGTTATTATGAACTGTGGCTGTAGCATGAAATTTAGTTAAGGTGTGTAAGTAAGTTGTTAGAAAGTTTGCATATTTTGAAATGTAAATACATCCAGCAGTTAAATGTTGTGTTTATTTTGTCTTGAATACACAGAAAACCTAGTTGAGCACTGATCTGAGTATGTGAAGGATCTAAATTATATTTTTTCTCTTTCTTTGTAATTTGCATTATTATTATTTAATTGCCTTTGTGAAGTGTTATGACCAGGGAAGAAGGTTACAGAGAAGAATTTAGCTATGACAGGATGCCAACATTGGAGCGGGGAAAACAAGAGAATGGAAATTATATACCAGATATCAAATCCAGTGACCTTCAGCTGTCAAAGAGGCTGCATCCTTGCTTTAGTTACAAAACATGGATATTTTCTTTGCTGATGGGAGTAAGTACTTTAAATTATAGCAAATTTAAAAATACAGGTGAGGCCTTAGTGCCCAGAAATCTGTTCTGTTTGACATTTGAAGACTAAGAATTTCATCACTGATAGTATTGAAAAGAAATCTTTGTAAAAATGGAAACATATTTAGCAAATTTGGAATGTAGACTGCTGGTATTCTTTGACTATTTTTTTACTAATCAGAGGTGGTATATGAAGGCTTATTTTTATCATTAATATTAATCATATAAGCAGAGAATAAGTGTGGTAGTGGTAAATATCAGCCCATGTGTATGTATAAGCAGTGCCTTTTGGTAGAGTATATAAAGTATGCGGACCATATGCATTCTTTTAAAAATACTTCTGCCTATTAAATGTACTGTGGCTGTCATGATAGCATTTTGGCATTCAAAAGATATGTGGTACTTGATTGCCACATTCATCTGTCAGGGTTCAATAGCCACATAAGTATTTGGTATAATCATTAATGTAGTGAGGTATATACTTGTGCTTCTTACACAAACAACACAGTGATTTGAATTTTTTGTGTTCACTGCTAGAATCACAGGATACTCATCTTGCATGTACATCATATGCTTCTCCATGTTCTGAGCCAAGTTAATTAAACTTCATTATAGCAATTAGAATTTGATCTTCTTCTGTCAGCTTGTGTGTTTTGAAGCGTACTTTTTATTAAGAACTGAGATTGTCTCACTGTTAATATGATAATTGCTTGTTTATGCACAGTGAATAAAAGTATTGCCTTATTTTTGTGGAAACAGATGAGCATTTTTTCCTTTCTGACAAACTGCAAGGCTTGGATTTCCTTTCAGATGGACTGTCACATGAAAAGAGAGGAAAAGCAGTGCTGGCTTTATTTGAATTAAATTTTCTCAAACTGAATTGTCCGAAAGAACAACTGTCTGTAATTTACTGAGTAGTTGTAAATTTTTGGAGATAATAATGTTCAGTGATCATTTGCTGAAGTCATATTATCAAGAAAAATGAATTTTATGGAAAAACGAAAGTGCAGTTTTATTAATAAACTGTTAGTTTAAATTCCAATTAGATTTTTCTCCCAAGTGTTTAGTCTCTATCAACCCTTCTGAAAGACAGTGTCCAGAAGTGAAAGTCTGTATGCTAAGCAATAAGTCACAGTGAGCAGAACTGTCTACTTCAGGGAGCAGTTCCCAGCTGTAGAGTGACATCAAAGTGGCTGATGGGCTGGTTTTGTGCAGAAACAATTTGATGAGCGTCAAGCACAATTTCTATCTGTGGTTCCATAGACTGTTCTTCCAGTCTGCCAAAATTCTCTGCATGTGTGTTTATATATGCATATACTCTTTCCTTATTTTCTGTCTTTTTTTTGACAAGGACTTTTTAAACACCCCCAATAATTTTCTAACATGAAAAAAATACCCAAATAAAACAAAAGAGCCATCCTGTCTCTTACCTTTCCCAGCCCCTTCAAAGAAATGCCTACTCACAGGAATGACAAGGAAAACCAAAATAATGTTAGTAGAAGGCACTAATTGCTTATTGCAGTGTGTGTAACTGTGGTAGTTATGAAATAAACTTATTAAGGTAAGAGGAGCAGTTGAACATTTTTGGATGTGCCGCTGGATGAAAGCAGGAAGAGCATTTGGAGGGGTGTAGGAATATAGTGGAAGGAACTTCATTAATGTATCCCAATGCTATTTTTACTGCTGTGTTCTAGTTGGCAGTTGCCCAGCTGCCCATATGCATAATGAACCTTGGTGGACTCAAGCAGGGAATGCAAAGTAGAGACATAGCTGAGGTTTTTGAAACATTTTTACCACTAAACACTGCAGTTACCTTTTGAATTATATCGAGGTATTTGCCGGGTCAGGACAAAATTCTTGATTTAAACATGAACATTGTTCATTATTAGGTCTTGGTAACCAGGAAAATATCTTCAGAAGTCAGCATATTTTGATATTTTTCTTCAAATTTATTCACATAAAAACTGCATTCTTAAAAGTACCTCAATTTGAAAGGGATTGATTACTGATTTATGTCTGACTAGTTTTTTTTTTTAAACAGTTTTATTCATATAAATGTATTTTATTTGTTGCTTTNAGTACCTCAATTTGAAAGGGATTGATTACTGATTTATGTCTGACTAGTTTTTTTTTTTTTTTTTAAACGGTTTTATTCATATAAATGTATTTTATTTGTTGCTTTTCAGACTTGCCTCCTTATTACTTCTGGATTTTCACTATATCTGGGAAATATTTTTCCATCTGAAATGGATTATTTACGTTGTGCAGCAGGTTCAGTAAGCATTTTTAATTATTTGCTGTGGCTGTTTGACAGCAAATGCAATAGTAAATGATTTTTGTGGGTTTATGTCTTTTATTCTGTCTGTCTTTTTCTACTGCTTTTCTTCGTGGAAGATTTAATTATATTTAACTGTTCATTAAATGGATTTTTGTTAATCAGCTCACCACTGCCATGCAAGATAATCGGCTGAGCAGTTTTTCTGTGCTTGATTTTAAGAAAAAATTCTTTGCTATGTATTTGGAAAGTTTTCTGGCTATATGCTATCAAAATGTATTTCATATTATATCTCAAAGTGTTAATTTTTCAGTTTATTTTGCCATAATATCCAAGTACAAAAGCAGACTAAAGTTCTCTTGAATATTATTATTTTATTAGTAAAGTATGCATTAAAGATGGCTGACATTTTCCAGAGCCCAGTATTTTTTTCTGTACTTTGAGGGGCGCATATACATGCTTACTGTATTATATATGCTTAGTTTGTGCTTTAGATATTAATAAGTCTCATGTACTTGCTTTGTTTATGGAAGTATTCTGTCATTGTTATTTTCTCAACCTGACTTATATGTTTAAGTTAGATCCAAGATTACTGGGAACAAACAAGTCCCAGGGGTTGCTCTGTGAATGAGTTATCACTTGGGTTTCCACTAAAGGTATTAAAGTTGGAGGAGTTTAAGTCAGTATCCTCACAGATACCTTATTCTCTGCAGCATTGGTTTAGTTACTGAGATGTCTTTTTCCCTGCCCCTGATTTTGACTCTTTGAACTTCATGTTTAAAAATTTCCAAAGACCTGGTAGATCTTTGGATGCAGCAGGTTATCACATTGGGTTTGAAGGTGTGTATGTTTGGTGTGTGTATGTGAGGAAGGTGTTAGAGCTCCTACTGCAGATGGTGACGTTGGTGCAGTCAGAAGAGCCTAGAGAGGTGTGGAGCCAGCTGGCCACCAAGTGTCTCATTTAGCCTGAGGCTGAGTTGCCATCTGGACTAGTACTTGCATTCAGTTGCCTAAACATAGTCCTGTAATGTTCTAGGAACTCCTGTGTATCCAGGACAGAGAAGAATGTTTTAATTATGTTCACTAAAGGGCATTTAGGTGTTGAGGAAGTGCTGCCAAGAATTTTACATATGAGTATTAATCTCTTTATAGCATTCCATTATTAAGCCATTAGTGTTCAGGTGTGTGGGAAGAGAGTTAGAAACGTGGCA
>VYZP01013090.1:0-23325 GCA_013400635.1 Hypocryptadius cinnamomeus
GTTTGAACACGGTTTTTAACTGGGAGTTTTAACATCATTTTTAACTGGGAGTTTTACCATCATTTTTAACTGGGAGTTGATTCATTTTACACTCTCCCAAACTGAAGATGGATTACATCTATAAAACATATACATTCAAAAGTACTAGAAATTGGAATTTGAAATTACTAGAAATTGGAATTGGTCTGGAATTGAATCCCAGACCAGAGATTCAATATAAGAAACAGTTCTAATTTCAGCAACAAATCTCAACTTGATAAATTAAATTCTGACTTTGACTACAACTCCTCCACTACTCTCATCAATACACCACATCTATTAATATTAAAATTGCCACAGGAATGGCACCTGTCTAATATATTCAACCCACCCATGAAGAGCAAACACATCAAATTAAATGTGTGTGGGCTTTTAAAATTTGTTTTCATTTTCAAACGCTGCTGTGAACATAAAACTTTTCAGAATAATACAAGAGCTAAAACTACGTTTCAAAAATCAACTAGAAGAGCCACCTTCAAGTAATGCTGGCTGGCAGAAGATATGCATCCACCTCTGACATCAACCGAGTCATTCTGCACCTGGAATTTCTTACCAACACACCATAAATACTTAAAGCATGCAAATGCTTTTGTAGGGGTTGACAATTGATTATCTTCACTACCAGGGCAAAGGAGGCTTAGGGGATTTTGCAGACTCACTCCCACAGCTGGCAGGATGCAGGCACGGGACAAGAGCCCCAGCAGCCCAGGAATGGCAGCAGGGAGAGGACTCTCCTCACCCAACCTCGACTGCTTCTGGGCTGGAGCTGCAGATCCAGGATGGAAAACCAGCACTGCTTTCCCAGGCTTTCTAATGGGGCGGGCTGCAGCCTCCAGGAGATCCAGGCACCTCCTGCATGGGTTTTTTGGTCACCCAAGTTGTAAAAATCTCCTATTAGAGGAGGATGGAGGAAAGTCAGAAATACGCCATTATACTAAAATCATTTTAGTTCTTGTTAGCTCATGAATTGCTCATTGGGATTCCAGTTTGGCTGCTTGCCCAGAACAGTTGGAGGAAAAAAAACAAACCAAAACAAAAAAGTAGTCAAGTGAATCCTTAGTGAATCCATGAAGCTCCTGTTGGATACATCCTTCTCCCAGGGTGTCCCATTCCCAGGATGTCCCTTCTCCCAGGGTGTCCCTTCTCCCAGGGTGTCCCTTCTCCCAGGGGGTGTCCCAGCTCACCAGAGCCCTCCCAGCTCCCTGGGGGCAGACGGGTGCCAGCAGCCACCCTGGAAGTGCCCCCGTGTCCTCCCTGCCCCAGTTGGGGACCAGAGCTCCCAGAACACACTCCACAGGGCCTGTGCAGTCAGCACAATTCAACTAGAACCAAGCTGAGCATCTCAAATTTCAATAGAGTAATTTATTAATTTGGAACCTGCTCTCAGTTAGCAGTGAAGCAATTACCAACCAAAGCACTGAGATCTGTTAAACCAGCAACCTGGTTTTATTAACTCAAAAGACCAATTTCACTGATGATATACCTACCTAGTATTTACAAACAGTCTCTGAACTAATTTATTATGCTTTTGTCTGGAGTTTTCTTCCCCTCAAAATGACACTCCTTAAAGCAATGACAGTAAATTATTTGTGCTTATTTCTGTCTTCTGCATCTGTACTGAACAATCCTGTCAGGATGCATTTCTGTTAGGTGCCCAAAAAGACAAGCAAAGACAAAAATATGTCCACGCCCTGCCCAAAAAATCCAAATAACCAACGACTCTGTCATGAAAACCGCTCAGAAACAGAGAGAACTGGAAAAGGCTGAAGGACCTCAAATTTGGGGAGTTAGGTAAGTACTGAGGGTCCTGCCTGCTCAGCACTACACCACCTCACTTCCTTCAGACAAAAACCCTATAAACCTGTGTAACTACACTCCCTAAAGCACACACATGGAATGTAGGTGTCCCCCAGTCAGATTCAGACTTGCCAGCCCAGTGAACCGGATTTTTCCAAGGCAGAGCCTACAGTCCATCAGGAGATTTCTTGCATTTTGTTTGAAGTAAAACACTAACACTTGAAATAGCACTAACTCAACTCTCAGCAATAAGACATGACAGCAAAAGGAAAAGCTGGTGAAAGGAATGTGTTAAATCAGAGCTTCTTTCAGCCTTGTGTGCCTCCACCAGCGTCAAAAATAGACGCCTGTGTCAGATCAGGATCGCTGCTTCAATCCTCCCTTGGCAATAGGCAGTTATGTTATCTATTTTGAAAGCAGCTCCCCTTAGAAAACAGAAAGGAAATAATGCCCATTCTTTTGGGAGAGCAGCCTCACAAAGCTCCTGCACACAGCAAGAGAAATTCCCACACATGACTGTCAGCCAAGGGAGACTCCAGGCTCCATCTCCCAAAAGGGTGCACTCACCAACCACACTCCCCCAGCAGAGCTGGAAAATGTGCTAGGATGAGGAAAAAGCTCGTGGCATCAGACTGAGAAGCATGAGCAGCACAAATCTCTGTAGAAAAGGCACAGCTCTGCCTCCCAGAACAGCTCACCTGCAGAATTCTTTGATCCTACAGGACTGCTCAGGAAGAGACACCTGTGCACATGGACAGCCATCCGTGGGAAAAATAAACTTCCCTTCCAAACAGAGGCAAAAACTGCAGGAAGGATTTCAACCCAGGGACAGTGAGCTGACAATTTCTAGAAAATCCTGAGATTAAATTAACACGTTCCTGTAAATGATCTTTTTAGGCCACAGATTTCACTTCCTGCTGAAGGGAAGTCAGAAAGGAAAGGCTGAGCTAGAGAAATATTCAATTAAGCATATGTGGAACAGGAATATTACTTGGTCAGGCTTATGCACATTGGTTCAGTTATGGCCACCTGAGACAATTCCCAAGTCTGCCTTTGCACCCCCACCCAGCACATCACATCCACACTTGAAGTCCTTCTAAGCAGAAGCCACCCACAATTCTTCTTCACCCTGTCACTCCTGATTACTGTATTCAGAAATATACATGTAAACACAAAGTCTATGATGGTGCTTTCTTTTTAAAACTCCACTGAAGAAAACAAGCATTAAGAAAATAAGTTTAATTGTTTCTCAGTTGTGTACTCAAAACTCCAAAAATTGCCATTTTCCAAGTTTATGCAGAAAACCAGCTTTCATATGGGGGGGGTGAACACAATACAATAAAAAACAGTAAAAAAAAAGTCCAACACTAAACCATCCTACTGTAACCATGAGGTTACAACAGACATCCTAAACCTCTGGGCTCAGCCTGATAATGAACTTAGGCACATGTTTAGTTCCAGGTCCAGTTGGTGGTGTCTCCCACACAGTCAGGTAAGAGTTAAACTCCTTGTTACACCATCAATTGCAGCTTTCCAGCACAAGCAAATGTCATATTTCGTTTTCAGTAACTGGGAAGAGATGTTTTCAATACACATTTTAAGATCCATCCTAGAAATTCATACTAAAATTTGTTAAAGGAGTTTAGGAAATCACTTTGAAGAGCTTAGTTACTGCTGAGTCAGTGCAGATCAAGAAACCAGGCAGAAGGCTCCATGTAGAGCTTTATTTTCATCAGCTTAAAAGGATTTGTCCATGGACTCAAACACTGCAGAAAAAGCTTCCACACTCAGAAAAATGGGAGTAATTCCCACTCTTCGACCAAGTACACAGAGAAATAAATGAAAGACATTCTTCAACACATCTTCTTTCAAGAGTTAGGTTCTTCTGAGGAAGCTTTCATTGTCCTGAACAAATCACACCTTAAACAAGACTTGGAAAGACAAGTGGGAATAAGAACCCAGGTCAATACTACATTATTCAGGCATGACATACTGCATGCTCTAACACATTATATATATATATATATACACAGGACTAAGGGACTAAAGACACTAGATTAATTAGGGAAAAAATTATCAATTCATACATGGAAAAAGAACCCAAGAATCCAAACCTCACACACAAAATGATGGGCTCTGGTCTGATCATTACCATTGAGGAAGGCGATCTCAGTGCTACAACTGACTGGTTTTGCTAAACATCAGCCTGATGTTGAATGGCAGTGAGAAGAATAGATCTGGAAGGGAACAGCTGTGTTGGAAAAGCCAGACACACACTAATGCCACTGCATAAACTCATGATTTACCCACACTTCCAATTTAGTGTGCAGTGCTGGTCTCTTACCACCCTCCCTGACACAGGGGCTCACCTGGGTTACTGAACAGTCTGACCACAGGCTCAGGAAACCCCAGATGCAGCAAGTTGTTGAGACAGTTTTAAATCAGTACTGCCCACAGATTCACCCTGCTCTTGCCTTTCCCTACATATCCATTTATAACCTCCAAGAGATAAAATAAAGGAGGTTGAGGTGGATCTGTTTTGGAGCCCGAATCAGCCACTTTTACTTTGTCACCCTCTCCACCCCCAGCAACCACTGAAGGCAGTGAACAGTCCCAACGACAGAAGTGCCACAAGGACACACTGTTTACAACTCCTCTGCAAACAGAAACATTTCCTCATCCCAGCTCAGCTGTTCCCTCTCAGACTTGCAGCCCTTTTGCTGCTCCTGCAAACACAGATCCCACATTTCAGAAATGCCCCAGGACTTGCACTTCCCAGCACACACATTTTGAATTTTCCCATTGAAATAAATATCCCTAAGCCAAACTGTTTTAAGAGTTTGTGATGCTATACAACTTTTAAAAAGCCAAACTCAGAGTAACTTCAGTAGGCATTTTAATTATTTTAATAGTGTTGGATAAAAGTAGTATTTCAAGGCAGAGAAAATTATAGATCATCCACACATTTAAAGCTCTTCTATGAAGAAGGAAGTTCTGAGTTCTAGAAACATGAGACAGATTATGTACAGCAAATCCTGTAAAGCCTGTATGTGATTTTTTTTTTTTTTTGCCTGTTTGCAGCAAGGATGATGAAAGCTTTCAAAACATTTGGAGTAACTCAACACCAACAATCTTTCCTTACCCAAATTACTATGCTGTTCCTGAATTCTCAACACTTGCCACAGAATTCATCTACAACATTCTCGATACCAGACTACATCAAAACAATGAAAAAACCCTGCAAATGCACTTTCTTATCTGCATTTAATGTACTAATCCTAACCCCTTTGTATAAATGAAGTGGCATACTAGCATATACTATCTAGTATGAGGAAACTATCCTCTTTCTCATTTAATAACTATTATCATAAACACTCCTTTGTGACTGAAATTAAAACCTAATCCAATATTTACTAATATTTATTCCCTTCAGTACAGAGTAGGAGCTTTATCCTAATGCCCTCCCAACTCATTCATTATAAGTCTCTTATTTGAGAAGTATTAAGTATTCTGAAATGATACTAATTCCATTTCCAAAAACAAGGAACAGGAGTCCATATCAGAAAAACTGACATCAGCACATCCCCTCAGTGCCACGGGGTTTTGCTGTCTGTGCACACAGAGATTCTGTCTCCACAGCACAGCTCCTGTCCCAGGAACAGCCCTTCCAAATGCTTTATGGGCTCACTGTATTTGAGCAGCAGTAAATTCATCACTGAACAGCTGGAGTTTTGCCCAGGAAAACAAACTATATTCTACACTGAAGAGAGAGACATGATGATTACGCCTTTCATATCCCTCTCATGTTGAAAATTATGGAATTACCAGAAAACTGTAATCATGAAAATGTTAAACTAAGGAGAATGTATTTTTACAGCAAATGAACATAATTATGTTTACCATATTTGGGCCCAAAGCTGGCTGGCAATTCAGTCTGTATATAGACAGCAGTATCTGATTCACTGTCACAGGATATGAATAAACCAGAGCAATCTAGTGTGAATTACAGTCTCCCTCCCATAACAAAACCAAACATTAGTGTGTACATAATACTATAAAAGCATAATACTACTGTAAATAGCAATTCCATAAATAGTAGTAGCTGAGTAGTTTTCACTTTAATTCTAAAAATCATTCTTGAACTAGATTTCTGTAACAGGAGACTTCTGGAACTGTCAAAATGCTTTATTTCTAACAAATCTATGGTTTGTAATATATTATCATATGTAGAACTAATCTCTGTAACTGATGAAGGAACAGTGGTGACAAGTAACTTGAGATCATAAAGATTAGCAAAGTACAAGCAGTAGCATGCATACTTCATAACCTTTCCTCATTTTTTCTGATCAAAAAAGCTGCTTGTGTGTCCTGGGCACAGAATTCACCTCCTCATTAAGGCCAGAATTTTTAAAGCTTAATTAAATATAGATGAGATTTTTAAAATAGCCCTAACTCATCTTGCATAGCTGGAGCCAAAATAGGATTAGTTATAAGATCAAATATAGCACCCTTCCAGTTTATAAATCTCAAACACAAATTCAAAGGAAAAGACAGAGCCCAAACTTGCCACCTGTAACACTTCTCCCTTCAAGACCACCCAGAGCTCAGTGCTTATCTAGCTGTTCTGCCTGCTTTACACAGCAGACAACTGAAAAAGTCCTGCCCCTAAGAGCTGCTCAGTGCTGTGCAAGCTGATAGAGCTGGTTCAGGCACACGCACTGGGGACAGGGGGATCCTCTGCCCTGGCCCAGCCAAGGCCACAGCGGCTCCCAGCACTGAGATTCCAGATTCCAGGGCCCTCCATTAGCTGCTCCAGTAATCCCACCTGCTATTTCAGTCCACACAATAATTTGCTGCCTTTCATCCACACAACGTAAATGCCAAAAGAAGGCACAGGTCAACACCAGAAAGCTGCACACTGAGGAACTCTGCAGCAGCCTTGGGTCTCCTCCATCCACTCCTCACACACAGAAAGCTGTAAGAAATTTCTCTCTTCAAAAGCAGTTAGTTACCTGGGGTTTACATTTTATATGCTTTTCCTATGAAAACTAGCTTGATTAAAGTTATTTTCCTTTCATTAAGAAAAGCAAGTATTTTAATATTTTAACAATCATTTTGCTGCTTCTTTCAAAACAGAGTTAGCATTCTTAAAAATGAAGTTCATTTCCTTCAATACAAATAAATTTACACATTTGGAAAATAAATCTGGTGTAGATGCTATCAAGGAGTATAAATAACTTCCCCCAAGAGCTCTTTGCTAACAAATGCATACACAGAATTCTGCTGGCGCTCTCCTCCCTCCCGGCTCTGAGCTCTGCAGTAACTATACAGCAGGGAAAGGCACACAGCAGTCACACTGATGTGCACAGAAATACTGATGGAATGGAATTTTTGCCCTCTAAAAAAATTGCCTTGTTCTTTGGTTGAAAATTATTCACCAAAGAACTCTCAAATATTTCCCAATAAAATCATCAGTAGTTAAATAATTATCAACCCTAATCTACAACATACAAAACACAGTCACACCACTTTATCATGTCCTGAAATTAAAAGTACTGAGAGTTTTATATAAACAACTAAGCCCTCAATCATGGGCATGATTTGTCACCAGGTTATGTGCCAAACATTTCTGCACTGGGTTGTGCAAGAACTCTTTTGTGCAGCAGAGGATACAATGGGATATTTATGCTGGTATAATGCATTTTGAAAGAGAAACAAATGTAATGTTTTAATCCATAAAACAAATTAACACAACGGGATTGATCTATGCAGCAGAAATACAACATCCAGAGGCAAACCTGAAGACTTAAACTTTGATTATTTGTTAGCTCTTTCTGAAACCTCAGGTGTGCTCCCCCTGAAGCACCAGGTCCCAACAGTGGCACACACCCAAGTGGAAGATCCCAAGCCCACACCTAACCAAATACACGCTAGGGCATCTCTCCATACCCCTTAAAAGAGCTGGATTTTGTTCACAAACTAAGACAGAAGAGGAACATTTAAAATTTTAAGTGGCATCTTCTGATGTGTCAATTATACTTTAAATTTATTAGCAACATGAAAGACTAAGGTTCAATTAAATGATATTTAGGTGACTCAAGCCATGCTGACACTCCTTCCCAGCAGCTTTTATTGACAAAGGGCTTTTCTGCTGCTCTAACAGTGACACAGTAAAGTTCTGCCAGCCACGAGACATTGCAAAGATGCCAAATACATTTAAGCAATGTCTCAACACCAGCTGATGCATCTACCATGGATTTGGCCAGGCACCTTCCAAACACATTTCCCCAGTACCAGGTTTAGAGAAAGTGACCTTTTCAGCACCAGGACTGTCTGTGCTGGTGCCAGGACCCCCCCTCTGGTACCAAGCACTGCCCATGACTAATCTGGCACCAGCAAGGAGAAGGCTACAATGCACAAGGCTCAGCATCAGGGCAATTCCTCAGCCTGGCAACTCCTATTGTGTGTATTACTACAAACTCCCCCAGGCACCATTTTTAGCCACTGCTGGATTTCCTCCCTTCTCCCTTCCCCCAGCCAGGCTCCAAACCTTGAAGTAACCTTGTTCTGTTCCCCCCCCAGAGACAGCTCCATGCCTGAAACATAACCTCTAATCTTATTTTCTATTTCTAGCATACAATTCACGACCCTTATCCCAATTTTTTAAATTAAATATCCTCCACATCGCACACTCTGCTTCCGACAGTCAGGACGGCGCATGGAGTATGTCAGAATTTATAGCCATATGTTTCTTGTTGAGGACAATTTAACATTGCTTTTAAGAGCATTAGAAACAATGTATTTATACAATATAGGTTTAAAGCTTTCTCTGGAAAAGATATTAAACACTACTGTCAGTACTCCACTGCAAAGAAGCAGCTTAATTTGTTGGAAGGTTTATCTGAAGACCTTAAAATACAACAGATCTGCACTTCAGGGCAGTTTGCAATGCAGAGCATTAACTTCCAGCAATTATTCATACTTGAGAGACTATCCATGGACATTAGGTTAAAGTCTTACAAATTACATGGGTTTGTTACAAAATCTCATCTGACACCATCTATTTATGAGAACTTTGCTTAAACTTGTTTGGGTTTTTGCAATGACAAAACATGTCGTTTGTTTGCCATTGATTCTGTAACTTTTTGTTAAACAAAGCCAATTAAAAGTGCCCTAGTGGACCAGACACCCATCTAGGCCACAGTGGCAGTGGTCAAGGTCTCCACTTTTAATTAATGACCACTATCCATAACCCTCTTTCCTGTTTTTACCAATTATACCCAATCTATACAGTTGCTAGGGCAAATGTTTTTCCATTAACAAATTCCCCCACAAAAGCACTTTGATACAGAACAGCTCCCAGAGGAATGAAAAAAGGTTCCTCTGTCTCCAAAGTGCTGAAAAACAAGAAGTTTCCAGGATGCATCCCAAGCCTGGAGGTTGCAGCCTGACACGGCCAGGCCCTCCTGGAGCTGCCAAGAGGTACAAGCAGGTCTGGGTTTGCAGCAGCCACGCTGAGCACGCCTCTGCCCACCCCAAAATGAGGATTCCAGCCCCAGGAAGCACCCCAGGAGCGAGGGCAGCTGGGCCAGGGCTGTGCTCACTCTGCACAGAGGGGCTGACCTGCTCCCTGCCCCTTAGGGACCCCCTCACTGAAACTGGGGGGAAAAGGGAATTCCCATGGACCCGCACCCCAAAACACTTAAAACACACCAAGGCAGAAGCGAGTTTTTCAGAACAAGGCCAACTATACTGATATGACTTGATTAATCAGAGAATTAGCCAGCCTAGGATGCTAACAGCAAAGAAATTGCCACTAGTACTTCACAAAATTACTTTCCAAATTATATTCCAGACATGAACAGTTACAGGACAACCTGACCACAGAAGCAAAATTAAGGAAGAGGAATGATCCTTGAACCGTGACATTAGGTGTTATGACACAATATGTTAATTTTTTACATATAATACCTTATCAATGTGCTTGACAATCAATATGGGTTGTTTCACACTATTTTGCACAGGCAGTTCTAGTAAATACCATCAGTTTGTTCCACTTCTCTCTCCCACTCCTTCAGCTTCCATCCTACTCTCAGCAGGGCATCATTTGAATTTCTTACCAGCTCCACACAAATCGAACAGTGTAAGTGGGAGGACTGCCTCCAGCAATTAAGAATAGAAGTGGATAAGTGAACACAAACCAAACTAGAGAAAATCAAGTGTGAGAACTCTTAAGGTAACAGAGCTGGATTTTGGAATGGACTGAAAAATAACAGAGAAATTGTGAAGCCAAGAGTCAGCTCATTAACACATTTATCCACCAGTGGGTGTCATGAAACAAAAGTTATCAATGTCAAGAGCAGCCCATGAGATTCATTCCTAAGTGACTCCTGGGAGATAACAATATTCTTTCTTTTAAAAAAAACCAGATAAAATTACACTGTCAACATAAAGAAATACAAGTCAGGACTGCCTCATCCCTCAGCACAAACATGATGTTATAAACCCATATTTTGAATGGTAATTTCATTGAGTCTTAAGGGTCAACATTTGAAAACTTCTCTACCACACCTCAAAACGAGGACTCAAAGCATCTTAAAAAACCTCACTGAGATTCTCATGTCAATGAATGACAGCCACAAAAATTTATCATGCCACTAGGAAAATATGTGAGAATATGTTTTCAAAAGGATACTGTTAGTCAAATGGAAAAAGAGTATCACAACAGCACTGTCCAATAACCCAGCTATTTCAAAATACTGAATTAATTAAGTATTTTATGGACACCAGAGTAATAAAATGCATCATTTAAAGAACAAATATAATATTGCTTGTCAATGTAAATATAAGTTAATTTTCCCACAGTCTCTGCCTTTACTATGAAAGGTACTGAAGCAATTCTAAGTCTTCATTGAGGACAGCAGCAAAGTCTTTCATTTTTCAGCACTGTTTCCACTCCCATCTTTCACAAACTTGTGGCAACACAGCATAGGTGGTTTCAGTTATGCTAAGAATATTCTTCATTAGTCATAAAGAATGAAACCCAAGTTGTACCCGAGTGAATCCATACGTGACACCATTTTAAAATCATTATTTCATAGGGAAAGGGCTCCTGGAGCACAGTCACTGATGCAGGCTGGAGCTGCATGCTGATCTGTGCCTTCATTTCCAATAAAGCATGCAATGCACATTCAACTAAGTCAAAACAACCCTTCCAACACACGATCCTTTAGAGGAAACATTCAAATTACTAATGAGCACATGAAAAGCTTTGAAGCTCGCTGAAAAAATTAGCACATTTTTTTTATATTTCTGAAAGAAAACCTGAGAATTACTTTTTGAAAAATCAGCCTTTGACTGGGAGCACTGGAGCATCACCAGGTAAGGCAGCAGGAGCTGGCAGCAGTGCTGCCATCACTGCTGTCCATGCTGGAGCACGCTGAAATAGCCACTGAGCACCCAGTGCCTGACGGTTTTCTTCGATATTCAACCACACAGTCATCAAAATAATGCTTAAAAATTAATTTAACAACTCCATTGAAACTAGTAAGTATGGTCTACAAGGATACCAACATGATCTAGTAAACACTGAATTAGCCACTGTGCCTTGTGACTATGCTACCTGCCACAAACTCCTGGCACATCTGGCTGAGCTCACACAGCTTCCCTGCCAGGGAGCCTGCTGGGAGGACACTGCAGATCCACCCTCTCGAGAACCACAGCAGGAATCTTCTACCTGAACACAGATCTCAGCTAAGACCTTCCCACACACTCACTGCTGCTTCCAAGTCCCTCCAGCCCCAGTGGAACCATCACACAGCAGTTATGGCTCAGCCAGGCTCTTTTTGGACAAAACTCAATGCCCACACTCTTCATAATCAATATTATGGAAACAACAGCTTCCAACAATGGCTCTGGAGAAGGTAAGTGAAATTATTATTTAGGAAAAAATTTCTCCTTGCATCTGCTTTAAGATAAGGAGCAAAGTAACAGAGCCCAGGGAACAATGAAGTGGTTGGGAAGAACCCTGCTGCTAGACCTTGACATCTAAGGCTTGAACTTCCACTGCAGTTCTTTATGATGCTCTCTATTTAATGATAATGCCCCTTCTTCCACATTTTTCCCCCATTAGGCAGGCTCTGACAAAAACCTGAATCTGTGTGTCCTGTGCCCCTGAATTACTGAGGCAGCAGAAAGTGCCAATGGCTGCAGCACAACCAAACAAAACAGCAAATGCTTCTGCAGGAGGATTTCCATCCACTCCTGTTCCCCACAGTGCTAGATGGGAAAAAATAGGGAGCTGTGCTCCTACTCCAGCAGTACTCCTTCCTTCTACAGCTCTGTAAGGATTTTGCTCTGCTTTTAGAATTATTCTGTTAGGCAATTACAATACCTATATTCTACATAAGTCCACAATATGTATCTGTAGAAACCTCTCAGGGAACACTACAATGCATAAACACAGGGATGCCACACTTATTTGCTGCATTTCTATTTATAACATGAAGTTTGGAGTTTCCTGCAAATTTTGAACACTAAAACATATCCTGCTTTCTTGCTTCCAATTCAACAACACCGGTCCATTTTCAATTTCTTTTCCCTACTTTTAGATTAACTCCAGCCAGCTTAAACCCCACAGCTTTAGACAAGCATCCTTACTACACACTGAGATATTTACAGATTTGGTTTTATCCACAGCAATACAAAATCTGGATTTCCTGCACGTACCTAACAATGCTGTTACGTGCACAATGCACTCTGCCCACTGAGGGAGTCGGATTTCAATGAGACGTTTTCTCAAAATTCCAAGTCTAGAAATAAATAAAATAATTACCTTCCTTCAAAGCATCCAGTAACACTCTGCAGCTGGAGCAGGCCATACCACTTTGTGCATTTATTTTATTAGGAACAATGTGTTCTAAAGACAGAACTGGGACTAACCACAATCAGAGTATTCTTGGATACACCAAGGGGTTTTATCCTCTGCTACCACTCGTGCATTTCCATGAAGCAAGGAGAGTTTAAGCAGTGCTTTAGCTGCCCCAGGGACACTAACTTGCACCAAACTGAGTAACAATAACAGGAAATCTTTTGCATTTTCAGCACGGCAGATTCCTCTCCCCATCTTTCAGCTAACATTCCAATCCTCACTATGTAACACATACAATCAGGAGAGTTTTATATGGCAATTAAAGTTTAAAGCGGGAAAAAAAAAAGTAAAACTAAAAGTAAGAACAAAAACAAGCACAGGGGGAAAGGAGAGTGACTGGATTCAGCAGCATAAAAAAATGAGATGATTCTGTGCCTGGCAATGAAACTGATGGGTTTTTTTACAGCATATCAATATAACAATATTCAAAATTCAGATGAAACTATATTTTAGGGCTCTCAAATGCTATTAGTGAGGCATCCTGCTGCTTTCTGAGTTTCTGCATGCCTACCAGCAAATCACTTTAAACAGCAGAGTCACTTGTAAAATGGAACCTTAGCTCCTCTTACAGCTAATGTTTTATTCTCTGTCTGAAACAGAAAATTATTCCATAGACTGCTTCTCATATTTTTCAGGTGATTATGCTGGCATTTTTTTGCCTCTGAAGTTGAAACATACACTCTGTTTAGGGGTCATTTATTTGTCCACACTTTGGTCACAACAATGGATTTTTATTAGTCCGAACTGATGCTTATTTACTACTAATAAAAACTATTTCAGTGTTAAATTAAGCAACCTCTACTACTAATCACCTAGAAGATGACTACTCAAGAAAAAGCATCAATGAAAAAATCTTGTGGCATGGAGGTTTTTATCATACACCAATGTTGTAAATACCTGACTTATCCTGGATTCATAGAATGTTTTGGGTTGGAAGAACCTTAAAGCCCATCTCATCCCACCCCTGCCATGGGTAGGGACACCTTCCACTATCCCAGTTATGCTTGGTTATTCCAAGAGCCCATCCAACCCAGCCTTGGACATTTCCAGGGGTGGGCAGCCACATCTTCCCTGGGCACCCTGGGCCTTGCCACTCCCACAGGGCATAATTTCCTCCTAACATTTAATCTAAATCTACTCTCCCTCAGTAAAGGCCATTCTCTCTTGTCATATCACTACATGCCTTTGTGAAAAGTGACAGATTTAAGCTTGTTATTCATAGAGGGTTTTTAACCTAATATTTGTAATTCTAAAAGATTACATTGAATAGTCTCGATTACTTATTGAGTACATGACTGTGAGCAGTGGCTTTGCTATGTTTCTTACTACAGTCTTCTCATATTTAACAAAACCCAACATTTTGAACAAAGAAAAGAAAACAAACAAAAAAATGGGGAGGCACTGTAGTGTAAGTGCAAGTAAGCCACAAGTACCTGCCACACAACCTTCAGCTCACCACCAGTCCAGGATGAGGCAGCATCTTCCATAAGGAAGAACATAAAGCAGTAGTTTTAGGAAAAAAGGCATTTCACCAGAGAAAACAAAAACTAGTTCTTCCTTTCACATCATCTACAAAGCATCACTTTTGAAGTATTAGTCCTGTAAATGCTGGTTCTTACCGAAGGGGCACACAACATCTGACCTGCTGTGCTGGAATAGCCAGCAGTTAAGACAAAGGCATCTTACACCCGAGGACACACACAGATATATTTAAGTCAATTTGTCAAGTGTTTCCCTCCGCTGCAATTACCATTCCCTGCTTTTTTTCATAACATATGAAGTGGGTCCTCTGAGATCACGAGGTTTGGACTGTTTCAGACAGAAACCCACCATCCTTTGGCCAAAACACTACCTGCCTGACAGTGTAAGGCCAGGGAAAGCCACTGAACTACAGCACTTAGGTCAATGGTGTGATGTAAAAGAAGAAATTCTAAAAATCCTCAATACAAATCCTTAGCGGCAGCTAAATAAAGGATTTTAAGTCCACTAAGGCAGCAGTGCTTTGAGGCATGATGAGGTTTTTCACATGCTACTGAGCACAATAATCAATATTCACACACAGCTACTTGCAATTTTGCCTAAAATCTACTGTTCCAAATTATACCAGTTTAACTTTGCTCACATTAGAATTCATTTTAGAGAAAAATATTTAGCATAGATGCAATATGCAAGATGCCCTGCATTCATATTATAATTTATTCTTCAACACACTGAACATCTGAATCAAAACACAGCACACCTTCCTGGGAACACTCATGATCATGAAGACTGGATCACTTACAAAGCTTTAAGTCAAAAGGAAAAGGAGCATTATTATGTAGTGTAGAAAACTTACTAAACTATATTTAGCCTTGTTTTTCTTGGTCTTTAATTTCATGTGCAGTGAAATACAATCAACACAGCAGAGGGGAGAACTCATGCTCCAGACCAGAATATACCAAACAGCATACGCAAAGAAGACACAATACATTACCTCCCAGAAAGCACATGAATTTTTTGAAAGAAACTGCTTCATCTGTCCTACAACAATCAAAATACAGATACAACTTTTTAGCAGAAAGCAACTGACTGAAATATGACATTGTCTCCTGTTTCAGAACGTGACTTAAAATACCAATAACAACATATGACATCAGACAGAGAAAAGCACCCACTGGCTGCAATGTGAAGCTGAAAAAAAGCCCATAAAAATGTGAATGTCTCATGAAAAAGAACAAATGACAACATTAAGCCAAATGTTACATAAAACCAGCAGCAGTCTTCTTCATCTCTCACACTGCACAAAGCTACAGGCCATGAAGGCCTTTCCAGTGAAACACAGCAAAGATGCTGTAACACAAGAGAAGGCAGTCTAGACAGACATTTCCATCAAAAACCCCACTAAGTGCAAGGGAATCATGAATAAGAGGGTAAGGATAGAGGAACCTGAAGAACAGCAACATGCCAACCTACAGACACGTCCTCAGAAACTGACTTGAGAAGCTTAGTTTAAAATCCACTGCAAATTGTCACAACCCCCCGCCATCAGTGCACTGCACGAACAACAAACTGTGCAGCTGTTTAAGAACAAATTAAACTTATATACTGTACCTCTAAAGCCAGAGGAGCTCCTCAGCCCTGCCCTCTGCTAGCCTGAGGCAGAGCAATTCCCACACCTGGCCAAAGAACCCCCTTCAGAAATGTGCCCAAACACACAGCAACCACCTGGCACCTCCTGGCAGCTGAGGGACAGCTCCTGGGATCTCACAGGCACCTGATGATCTCTGAAATATGGAAAAGGAGGGCACACACAGAAGAGCTCTCATCTTCTAACCCATGCTCAGCAGAAGCACAAGTACAGAGCAAACCATGGTCTGTTATTCATTTGTCTGACTGTATCAGACAATCCCAGTCAAACCTCCCACAACCCAACCATTCCAGAAACTAAGATTAGAAAAAAAAACCCCAAACAAGCTCTTTTCCTGCTGCATCTTCAAAGGAAGAAAATGCACTTTACCCAAAAAACATTTCCCTAAATCTTGTGTGTCAACTACAGATTTAATCTATCATACCAATTCATCTCCACAAAAATGTAACATTCCTATACAAAAACAAAGAATGTATCATTAGTGGTTTTCAACAGATTTCATATCCAGAAACATCTGCAGAGCAACGGATTCACTTAACCAGTCAAGGAACTTTTCTAACCACTAAACCAAGCAACAGATTTACTTCAAAATAGCACAGGTCAGATGTACCACTTTTCCACATGGAAAAAGTTCTAAGTGCACTTGACCAGAGACTGCCAAACCAGACCATACACTGTCCCACAACCCAGCACTTGGTCTTAAAACTGAAATAGTTATTCGTGTGAAAGACATCATTTAAATTAGCATTGATAATCTGGATCTGTAGAATATCTTTGCTAAGAAGAAGGCATGAACAAGTCTGTGTTAAATTAATAGCCAAATTTTATATAAAATTTGCTAATTATCAAACTTATTTTGTAATACCTGCCTAAAACTTTACAAGGTTTGCTCCTCTTTGGGTCTGGAATGAGGTCAAAGTGCTGAATTCAACATCACAATCTGCTGCCCTGGAAATTATTGCAATGTTTACACAAAGAAGTTTATTATGAGATCTAATAGGATTGCTCAAAAAAAATGTTTTCATTCTCCTTCTGAAAGCATTACAAGACAGACAGAAAGACTCCTTTGAGTAAGGACTTCTCCAACATTTTAATACAGAACCAAGCATGTTCCCAAAAGCAGAATGTTGCTATAACATGCTCTGTTTTTCAGGGTTTGGTTCTAATAACTGACATTTCCTTCCAGGACTCTATACAATCTTCAGCATGAAACAAAAATAAGCCACAGAATTAGAAGTTCACATACACTTGCATTACTTTAGGAAATTTAATTTTTAGTTGATCCACCCTGCTTTTCTATACATAAACTTTAGCAACATCTCTTTAAAAACAGCCAAAACAAGTGCAACACTACCAAAGCCTTAACCTTGTTTCTATCAGAAGATGTGCAGCTATTCACACTGGTGGAAGGACACTTTCTTGGTACTGCACTGTGAGTTACTGAAGGATGCCCAGTTTGCTCTCTGTACATAAGGAATGCCCAAGTATCCACTCACACCTCTGCTCTCCTGCCAACAACAGTCTTGGTTTCATCTGCACCACTCACAACTGAACTCAGTAAAACAAAATTCTATCATTATCAAGTTTCTTCATTCTCTTCTGTTTATTTAGTAAATTAAAGGTTTTTGTTTTTCCTAAAGAACAGATGCATATTTAGGAGGAAATCTATTTTTCATCATCATATTAAAGTTTTTGATTGCATCACTTGCTTGCAAATGCTTATCTCATGTAGCAAAAAGGGTTGACCTTATTGCCTTATTATTTAAATATTTGCAAGTTGTGTTGATCAGCTGAAAAACCACAAATAAATACCTAACTATGTGTTTGGTAAGAGGCTAAATAAAGTTTATTCTGCAGCTGAGAAACGTGCACTGATGAAGCAGGATTCTGGAACAACATCTTTGCACAGTTTTAGTTAATGCTCTTCCACACCACCTGCCCTTAACTCCTGCTTGGACCAAGAAATGCAGACCACTCAACACAAGCAGCATTGCCACTCTCCCCTCCCACCAAGTACCTTCTCTGCTCAGGATCTTTCCATCTTTCATAAACACAGGGGCCTCTAACAAATGATGAACACCTGCATTCATTTTTACCTGCATTTGACAAACGTGGTTTCTTCTGAGCATTTGCAGACTGCAAACTCACCCTATACTGAAGTTCCCTTGAAGAAGAACACACAGAACTGGAAGAATAGCATTTTTAGGTACCCTCTTGCTCCTTGTATCCTTCCTCCTTCCACATAATACAAAACCATCTGGTGCAAGACTTGCAAATAGCATTCTGAGAAACATTTTGAAATACTCACCAGAAAGAGGTTACGTTCCTCAAATCTTTTGGAGTCTGGCACAGCATTACATTTACCCACTGTGATCCTTCCCCTGTGATTCCCCAGTCTTTCACTGCAGCTGGGAGGATGCAGACACGAGAAGAGTCTCTCAAGAAGAGGAGTGTTTCTCTGTGTGTCCTTCCTAGGCACTACAGCCCTCTCTGCTTTGCAGCAGTTTTGTTACATGATCATATAAAAAGAATATCTGGCTTCTTCAGGATGAGATTACCAGCTACAAATTTTTTTAAGGGACTTAAAAAAATATTACCTTATACTTAGACTCTTAGGAAAGATCGCTAGAATTTCCTGGAATGTGAGCTGCAGACATTCAGGTGCTTTATCTTTGTCCAGGGAAGTCCTTGTGCTTGGACTCAAAGTGTTCCCAGGTACACAGCCAACTTCTGTAATATGTACAGAAGAGCAGGAAGTTCAACTTTCATTAAAAACTACCTAGTATCATTGCCCTGAATATCCTGGTATGAGACAAATTATGTGGACACACTTCAAAGGATCTAATTTTACCCCAGTAAATCCAGGGGAATTCCCAACACCATCCACAAACTCACAAACATACCAGTTATGACAGTCAGGTAATCTACTTGGGAAACTAAAAGCACTCAGTTGCTGTCAGGATTAGAGATAAATTTCATTGGTCAGACAACCCTCACATGAATGAATCACCCTAGAGATGCCTGTGGAGAAATGGAAAAAAGGAAGTCCCTTCTTCCTACTCTTCTACCCGCTCCTCTACAACTCTCCTTTAGAGTTCCCAAAATGTGTTAAAATAAAGCACTAAAGAAATGAAGTTCAATGTTATTATTTCTATCAAGGGAAACAAACTTTCTCTTACATTCAGAAGCCGTTTAGGTTGAAGAGATTTACTCTGCTCCCAGATTGCAGAGTACACGACACAGGGCCCGAGGAATTTTCTATAATTGGACAGTACCATTTAAATGTCAACTTTGAGTGCACAACTAAACAAGAGTCACACCTAAAGCACTGCTATTAAACAGCCAGCTGACATGTTCCCTTACAGCACTCTAACCAGCACATAGGTAGTGTCAGGAAAGAACAAAAATAGAATAGCTCAACGTGAGGAGTGACCGACAGGGTGGTGGAAGAATTCTCCTGTTGAAATTTCCCCAAGAATATATCTTTTGCAATGCTGTGGTACAGAAATGCTTATCAGAAAATGTTAATGCCTGACAAGTACCCCACTGTAATATGACTCGATAAACCACAGAGTCCTGTTGACCCCAAACCCCCAACCACTTGAAAAAGCAGAAAACTGTTAGGAAAGCCAGCAACAAAAGATCATGAAGAAGGAACAATGAAAATCTAGCTAGCCTAAGCCAGAAAATACTCATCAGATATTGCAGGGAGAAAATATTACTAAAAACATAAGCAGGAATTGGTCACAACTTAGGGATGCATTGTAAAGATGTTTCCTAAGGCATTATTTTGTCAATGTGACCCTACAGTAAAACATGGGCAGTTACTCAACAGCAAATTTATTTTAAGTTTTTGGTTTGCTTTTTAGCTAATACAGCAAAAATTCAATCTGCCAGTGCTATCGTGCTCTCCTAGGAGGGCTTTCCTTAGAAGGAAGAATATTTATTTCCTTAGTGCAAATGGTTCTTCAAAGCCAAGTCCTAGAATATCACACTTCCAACTGGAGTTGGATAAGCTGCCTTATGTTATCACCAGACTGAAGCCAATTTGCCACCGATGGAATGCAGTATCACAGCTGGGAAAATGCCTGACGTGCTGCACAGCCTCTCAAAGATGCCTGAAAGGCTCACAGAGCCTCAGCTACTCCCACCTCAGACCCACCCATACACTCACAGACATCCCAGGACTCCCCCAGCTGTACCTGGGGTCCTTTGCATTCCCCTTTTCACCCCTTCTCTGTCATTCTCCAAAGCCTGACCAGCATTTCTAAACCTTCTATTCTGCTTTTTCTCACACACACTCACTCCTTTTTCTTTTACTCCAAAGCACTCCAGCCTGAATCCCTGGAAGCTGGTTTGCCTCATGCAAAGCTTGTGACCTTAACAGAATCACACGGATCAATTCCCCAAAATTTATCTTAAGTAACCAACATACTAATTCATTATTACAGCAGGGTAAGACCAGATTGACATTCCAAGACCACAGTTCTCAAAACAATTTGTCTAGTCACATTAGAGTTCTTCAAAGTGAAAAACACCTCATTACCACCAAAATTATCATTTTGAAGTTCCATTTTAAAATTATTTTTTTCTCTCCTTGTTTTAATCACAGTTTTGACAAAATTCAAGGACTGGACTAAACCAGTTTATCCACAGCACACTACAAGACTGGAATCCCATCAGACCAAATTGGCAATTAACCTGCAAAGCAGAATTTGTGAATGGAATGAGTCCTATTCCCCCCACACACACCTCAAGGGTTTCTTTGATGGCTGAAAGGACAAATGTCTAAACAGCTCCTAATGAAAAATTGTCTGAGGTACATGAACAGAAGAAACACAAAGCCAGAGGTGCAACAAACACAACTTCAAGCTTCTTCTCAGGGAGTGTGAAACCCATCTTTAACATATTCTACTTAATTTTCAAAACATTTTTTCATCCTACAAGCCAGAATTTCAGATCTTACAGGTATCAAGACACAGGACCTCCTATAGTTTAGATCCACAGTCCCCAAAGTTTCCAGCACACACAAAATCCAAACAGAACCTGGAATGTGCCGTGGCCCAGAAGCATGGATTGCCTGCAGCTTGTCACCACCACTGGACCCCCAAAGGCCTGGGAAGGGTATCCAGACACATCACCTAGCTCTAGGAGGAGCAGAGCAATTACAACACAGATCTTTGTCAAGTGCAGCAGTGCCGGTTGCCCTCAGAGCCAGCCCCAGCAGAGGACCCTGTGATGAGGTTACCATGCTGCTGGAAATGTCATCTTTCACGTACAATATAAACCCCTTCTGTAGCTACTAACAATACCCCGGCATTGTTTGCAACACGTAGGTTGCTGCACTGGCTAACACCCAATTCCTGTAATAATATTCTATCTACCTACAATCACCACAAGAAAATACTCATTCCCAGCCCTGACTGGTTCTGCAGCACAGCAGCAAGCTCCCGAGAGCTGCCACACTCCAGCAAATCCTGCATCTCCCTGTGCAGTTATCTGTCTGCACTGATCAGACACTTCTCTAGAACTCTAGAAACACCTTGAGATTACTGGGAATAAAGGAGCTCTTTTCATACAGCACAATTAGTCATATCAGCAGTGATAGCTATTTTGAGCAGCACGCATTAATCACTATCATTAGCAGGATTTCTGATGTACCAGCATTCATTGTACCAAGAACAAGTCTTTTCCTATTACAGTACTACCACATAAACAAAAGCAGCAGCAGCACAATTTCTCTTGACATAACCCTGTTTTGAGTAAGGCAAGTGGCAGCACTTAGAATGACTGTCAGTGTCAGGTTTAAAGAAAAGCTTATTTAGGACAGAAAAATATAATTGTTTTGCTGCAAAGAAAAACTGGCTGCCATTTGTATGCTGAGGCAGAAGGGGTGTTGAAAAATAATAAACAGTGGGAAGAAGTGGGCAATAAAGATCTCAAGCTGGAGACAGCACATCCTCAGAAAAATAAGATGCCAGTGACCAAATCCAAGCTGACACCTAAGAAGCAGAAGAAACCTAGACTTCACTTTTACACGTCAGTAGCACACATTTGCCTTATTGCATTTTATAAGGGATTACTTACCTGTTAGCCAAATTTCAGAGTCTCAGAACAGACTTTCACCTAGAAAAATATTCCCCATACGCATTGTTTCCAGTCTCCTAACCACCCTGAGTAACTCCTGATGCAGAATGAGAGCAGCCAGCGGAAGCACTCCTGCCTTACACCCACCGAGGAAGCAGCACCACGAGAGGCATGGAAAGCAGTAGCCCTGAGCTGCTACCAGCCTGGCTCCTCCAAGCACCAGGAACACCTCCACTGACATGAAACAAACCTTCGTCACAACCATACATGAAATACTTACAAAGTTCTGCTGGGAAGCAAAGAACAGAAAATACAGGAAGAAAGAAAAACCTTCTGCAAGTCTTGAACTTGGAAAACTTGCCATTCTTTACAGAAGGGTCCAGCTTTATCTTCTGTAGAAACACTGCCTGGTAGAAGACTTGAGCCAAGTGCAAAATCATGTTGGTACCCACGATACACAAACAGCACCTGTGCACATACCAAAATGGGCCAACACTGCTGATCCCATGAGCTGCGTACCAAAACCTTCATGTGGCCAGGAGCCACACAACACATGCCACATACCTCACAGAGGTGAGGGAAGGGGAGCTCCAGCCGCCTGTGCCCACAGAAAACAAACACAGTTCCTCAAGAGCACCACTACCTCTTTGCCCACAGCACTGAGCTGAGGAAACAGAAACATCCAGCAACAATAGCCTTGAAATCCAGCAGCTGTAGATGTGAGATTGTCCAACAGGCACCCGGCAGTTACAGATGCAGTGCCATTTTGGGAGCCAAGCCTCAGCCTCGTGCCAGCTGCATGTGCCTCCAAAGGCACCGCACGAGCCACTCTGTAACACCGAGTTTATTGCAGCTACGCACCACTGAGGTACGGCCCTCTTCACAACACCCAGACATCTGTGCCTCTATAAAAACAGTAATGATAATAATAACGGCCAATTTATACCTGTAACAGGGTTTATAACCTCACATAAAACAAACAAATAAGATCTTCCAACTGCTTTCAAGTTCCTAAGCCGACATTCACCAGACAAATACATACCTCTACCATTTCCTCTCCACTCAAACGAATGAAACCCCTCAAGCAGGGAGAAGCAAGGGAGCATTGGTAAAGTTTTAAGCTACAGCCCAAAATGCGTTATCCTCTTCTGCTGGCAGCTACCATATGCACACAACATAAGGCTCGGCAACAACAAGCGGCACTTGCAGCTCGCATCAGGTGAACAATCTGTACGCAGCCCTGCAGCGGCGGGGGACGCTGCTGCCCGCAGGCCCCGGGCCGGGGGGCGCGGAGCGGCGCGGGGGCCCCGAGCCCGGCCGGGCTTTGGGCGGCGCCGCTGCCGCG
>VYZP01013090.1:25512-93352 GCA_013400635.1 Hypocryptadius cinnamomeus
CTCTCCTCTGCTCTCCTCTGCTCTCCTCTGCTCTCCTCTGCTCTCCTCTCCTCTCCTCTCCTCTGTGCTGCTGCAGGACACAAAGCTGGGGAGCAGCTGGCAAGTGCTGCTGCAGGAGCTGACGGCCACCACCACGACTCTTTTAACTGTACCCTGTTTTACCAACATGCATTTTTACCGAGAGATCCCAAAACTACACAAGCCCTGCTTACTAAAGTGCACTGTATTGACAGGCAGAAATCTGTTCTACAGACTGAGTCTTACAGCTCAATACACCAACGTGTTCTTTCTCACTATCTGGAGGTATCCAAATCTGCTCCTATTTTGTTATCCTACTGATTTAATTGTATTCAGTGGAGTGTGCAGAAAGTGGTTCTGTCAATACTAACAGTGAAGTTACACACAACAGTCATGTTTTTTATTCTGACTCCCTGGATTTATTTACATATTGTTACAGGGTGGTTTTTTTTAACAGTGCTGTATAACAACTTTTAGCGCATAACTATCTCTAATGAGCAGACATTTAATTTGAAATTTATTGCAGATTAAATTTATAGATCGAGAGAATAAAGGCACAAAGGACTTGTAGGAATTGTAGCCTTAAAGTTAATATGTCTTACCAGATGGCAGGAATTTTAGACAGACTGTGAAATAAATAGGAAGTTCACACTTCCTGATATAAACAGGGCATGAAAACATGCAATTCAACAGAGTGTATAATAACCAATGAAGAATAAAGAGGAAACTCTCAAGGGCTAGAAAATATGTGGTGTAGGCATCTATTGTGACATTGTACATTAAAATTATTTTTCTGAGGTCTTACAGTGCAGTATTTAAAATGAGTAGTCTATTTTTAAAATTTTGTGAATTCTATAAAGATGGTAGTATGATTAACTATTTAGTAAAGTCCTATGTAGATCAGCATAGAATAGATGTATTCAGTTATGTTTTCCCCATTGATGTTACATATGAGGGTGCTTTCCAAGACCTCCCTTGATTGGAAAGGAAGGAAATCAGTGCACAGTTTAAACAAAAAAATGTAACAATGTTTTTTAAAAAAAGAGGAAAGCAGCTTTGAAATGTATTGTGAGTACAACTCAATGTCGTGGGCTGTAGGAGGAAGAAATCATTAGCTTGGGAAAAGAGCAGCCCTGGCACAATAGCCATGTGCAGATGTTAATAAGGATATGCCTATCAGCAAGGTGTGGGATAAGATTAGGAGGGTGAACGTTAGTAATATAATCCCTAAAGAGCACGTTAAAGGAAAAACCTAATTCACAAGAGGTTGTTTCTGTTAACCAGATGGAGATGTGTTTAGGAAAAGGAAATGCGGGGAAAACCAGTGTGATTTTGGAAAACAGGCTTGACCACTAATGTCCTATTGTATCAGCAGTGATTTTCCCTTTGTGGTTGGTAATTACTGTGGATGCTGTAGTGAGAGCATGTTGAAGTGCAGGATGAGCAGAGCAGTGTTGCCCTGGTGTTTGGGCTGTGTGTGCAGGTGGAGCTGAGCAGCAGTGAGCACGCAGCTCTGGCTGGGGCTGTGTTGTACAGTCTGTACAGTGTGTCACAGCCCTCGTGGCCACAGCCTGACCCACTCCTGCTGCCTGGATGTTTGACAATGCAGGCATACATGTAGGCAAATTGGGCTTCTAAAAATACATTTCACAAATCATCCATTCCAGCTGTCAGGGTGAGAGCAGTCCTTTTGTCCTGCAGCCCTGGACAACGAAAATCCCATTTCAGACAAATGAAATTTAGTCCTTTGCTGCCTGCCAGGAAAGCTGCTGACCTGTGCTTTGTGCCCTCAGTGCTCTGCCCACCATTGTGTCCAACCTGAGGCTTAGCACACAGTTGGCCTCTTGCCCAGGGCTCTGTAAACAGCACCAACTGGCAAAAGCAGGCGTGGGCAGAGCCCCCAGCGCTCTCTGGAGCAGCTCCTGCCCGCTACCTCCACAGGGCCAGTCCCACTCTGGAAAGACTGAGCATGGCTGGCTATAAATGGCCACATAAAAATAAAAAGAGGCACAATCACCTTTTCTTGTCAGACAAATCAAAGATCCAGGTCACCTTAAAAAATGCTAGGCTGTGAGTCATACTGGTTATAGGGAAAATAAATAAGTACATAAAGTATATAAACCTCTTAATCCTGCATGGATCAGTCCAGTTTTGATCTAACTGAATGGAGGCTGCTGCCTTCATCTGACACTGGATGTGTCCCATGACCTTCTGGTTTATATATTTAGATTCCCCATACTAATCTTCTCTTCCACAGGTCTGATGTCATCACCATTATTATAAGCAGAACTTGTGACTTGATTGACAGCAAACAACCTTTCCAAAAAGTAGCCAAGGGGTAAGAATGTTTTGTCAGAGTGACACATGATCATGGCTGCCTGCAGTCCATTTTTGTTTACAGGCAGTGGAAGAATTTCAGATATTTATAAGGTCAGTGTCCCTAGTCCAGAGAAGAAGGAGAAGATGTGTTTGGTTTTAAGTTGTTGTTCTGCTTACAAAATTGACTTCCAGTTGGGCTTGAATGAAGGGCTAGGCTCTGACGTAAATCCTTTGCCTGTTCAGCCTGGAATGGGCTGCTCCCAACTGCACACACAAAGGGGTCACTGGCATGCCATGTTTTTGCTTTAGGAAGTCAAATACTTAAACATATGCATGATTCTTTTTGACTGTCTGGTGATTCAGATGTCTGGGATCCTTGTTTCATTTTCCTTGTTTTTTTGAAAACTTTCGCAAAAAGGAATCAGCTTGCAAAACCACAAAAATGTACTTCTCAGCCAGCTGTGGTAAAATAGTTTGCATGGCCATCTCGATACTGGAGAAATCTTTATATTTAAAAAATCATTCTGATGATTAACAAATGAACATGAATTCATTATCAGTAAGGCTTTAGCAGTTGCCTTAGAACCATTCAAGGTATGCTGCAAACAAAGAGGAGCTGAGAGAATATTTGTGAGACAAAAGAGCTGTTGACATTCAGTCATACTAGAACTTGGAATATTGTTTTAAAACAGATATGCTGCAAATGTGAGAATGAGAACTAGACTGGGTTTTTTGTACCTAATTTGGCATTTTAGTATATGGCACAGTAAGGTTTGACAAAAAGTAAAATGTAAATCTATGTAACTGACTCCACTTAATAGTGTGTTAAGGACTTGTAATAGTATAGAGTCTAAATACTATTTAGGAAGAAGTGAAACAAAATTTTAGAATTAATTCTAGAACTTTTATAAAGAGGTATAGAAAAATAGTGTCCATTCTACTAAATGTTAGAAATTAGAGTCTGCCTACCAGGTGATGCTGTGTTTGTTTGACCTTGTTCAACTGATTCCATTAAAGTGTTGTGTATGTTTCAGATAACAAAATTTGACTTTTTTAGTGTCTTATATTGGATATAAAATTGTTATTTTAACAGTCTGTAGCAAACATTTTACCATACAAATGGTAAATTTTATTTAACTTATGTTAATATAAATACACAAAAATAATACACGTTTATAAATACATGTAAATATTTAAAGTGGTCTAGAAAGAAGCCTAAATGGTAGTTTTAAATCATTTCCATGTGGTAATTCCTGTAACATGGGATTGTTGCAGGGGGACTGGTTAGGGGCCCAAATGCTATTGCATTGACTTAGTTTTTGTCAGGGCACTGTAACAAAGGCAACTAAATTTCAGCTGACTTAGTGGTACTGTTATTACCTTTTGCCTATACAGATTTTTATTGTGGAAGACTGCCAAATAAGGAGTAATTTTGTAATTGAGAACATGGAGTTATGAAAGTAGTTTGAACAGAAGAATAAGAGGGAAACATATAAGTTTATATTTCATGGATGAAACTTTGCTGAATTTCTTGATAACATAAAGTGTAGTAGATTCTTCATTAATTACTGAAACGCTCGGTGTTTCACTGTGTATCATGGGTCCCTCTATGCCTGAGATTGGGATGTAAGTACCCTCCTTACAGCAAGGCAGGAATGCACTTACAGGAGCCACCAATGAGGCTGACCTAACCAACTCCTGCTATACCCACCATGCAGAGCCTCTTTGGGGTGTCCTATCCAAACCAGGCCAGGTCTCCTGGTGACATCATGAAATGGGAGATGCCCATCAGCTCCTCTTTGGCCACAACAGAGCTTTGGCCACCTGTCTGTCCTATGCTTGAGAAGATATTCAGGATGTAGACAGAGAAGAGTGGGATTTATCTACTAAAACTTGGCAACGCAGGCTCGCTGTTCTCCATGGCAGAGTGCAGCCCTTCGTGCTTGACTGGCTGAGGACCATTTTCCTCTGGCTCCGACAGGAACACCTGGCACCAGCGTAGGTGACCTCACTGGCTGGTTTCAGGTTCCTGTTTGTTTAGTCAGCTTCCAATATCTTGGTACTTTCTCAGTGACTGCTGCCAAGGCTGTACATGGTTTGTTTGTGTCATTGGCCTCTGTGGGGCCGGGCTCTCCTCCACACATCTGATTCCAGGTCTGAGCAGCTTGCTCCCCTCGTCACTAAACTAAACTTGATGATACAGTGCCCAGTCATTTTTTTGTTTGTTTGCTTGCTCTTTTCTCAGCAAAAATGGTACCCAATGTGCTGTGCTGTCAGGTGCAGCTATCCTGCACTGCTGGACACGTGCCAGGGATGCAGAAGCAGATCTCACAGGGATTATGGTTCACTCTGCTGCTGTCTTTTTCACAGTCCAGAAATTCCACAGGGCTTGAAAATTAAGGGATACCAGAAGTTATTTCTCTGGCATCCCACAAAACTGAGATCCTTCAGCTGCACCAGGCAGAGAGATGCCCTTGATGTCTGAATGACTGCTTAATGGTGCTCTCTGCATCCCCTGTCTCTATTTCTGTGCCCTCCTTGTTTCAGGAGACATACAAACCTCTCTGTTGTCATTGGGCTCCAAAGGTCACAATTCATCTGTCAATATAAATTGAGCGTAGCTTTGTTGAAATTGATGATTGTGGTTCCCAGCTCTTTTGCATGATGGCTAATCAATTGCAGTATTGTAAAAGAAGGTAGATTAAGCTACCAAGTCTGTATCAGACTATCAGATCACAGTTGTGCCTGGTGTGAGAGGCAGGAAACAACCATCAGTCCCACCAGAACTGCACATATGAATTATGCAACCCTTGTGTGAGTTGTCACGTCAGTGAGCATGGGGACCGTGAGACAACAGCCCTGTGGTAGCAACTGACAGCTGAGGGAAGGAAGATCTTCTTTGTGTGTGCACTGCTAAATAATTCAAAGACAAGATAAACAGCACCTATAGATGCACCTTTTCTTCATTTCACAGTAATGAGTCAAGATACTCTAAGTCAAATATGTGCATTTCAGATCCTTTTAGGCACCCATCAAGCCACCAGTTACTAAAAGATAAGAGAGATAAGACAAATTCTATACATCAGTTGTTTTCTGTCGTTCAGTTTTGCATATGTTAGTTTTTCTTTCAGAATTCCAAGAGTAAAGAAATTAAATCGTATAATTCTTGCGAAGTCAACCTTTGATAGTGGTATTAACACATTGTATTCACATGTCAAGGATCATTGTAATTCCAGGAGCTGGGAGATGAGAAGGCAATGAATAATAGGATACAGGGTAAGCTCTTCTTCCTTTTTAATGGGAAAATATTTCAGCCATGGTGGTGTAGTTGACAAATATTTTGTTTAGCATAAAAGAAAAAGGAGCAGAAAAGAGATTGAAATGCATAGTCATACAGAAAATAAAAAAACCTAATCAATAAGTAGTCACAAAAACAGTGAAATACTTCTCCTATAGTGTTCTTAAATTAAAATGTAGAAAATGCACATGTATCCCCCAATCTGCTTGATATTGTTTCTAGAGAATAAATAATCTGTAGATTTGTTGGGATAACACGATTTGCTATTTCCTGGAATAATTGCCCACAAACATGAGCTTGACCCCTGTGTTAAACTAATGAACTCCTGCCTGTGTATGGAGGGTGATCCCAGGGATGGATGGTTACAGAAAAGTCAGATTTGGATATTAGACACACATGTCCCTAGCAGGAGTTGTGGTTTTTCTCCTCATGTGGATTAAAAACCCACTGACAGTCTTCAGAGCTGCTAATTTAGGCCTTTCTGGTTGCAAGTTCCAGGCAACTCCATGTTTTGCCTCGTTGTAGAACTCCAGGAATGGTGGTTTTCTGCGAAAAGCAAGCTCATAAGGCTTTGGGACTCTCTCTCTCATGGTTTCTGTGCATGCAGAATTGGCAAACCAGCACAGAACATAATAAGAATGAAGTTCAATCTGTAGTGGTTTTACACCCTATGTTTTTAAGAGTCTGCAATCATTTTTCTGAAAACATATGAACAGAAATCCTTGTAAAGCTCTTTTCTCCAGCTGTACAATTTTCAGCCATAACTATAGTAGCACTAGCAAAAGCTTGTTAGCTTCAGTCATGTTTTTCCTTACAAATTTTAAAAATCATGGTGCTGCTCTTGCAGTGAGATCCATTTGCACATAGCTCTCATTGAAGGCCCAGGACCTGCATTTAATATGATTCCATTCTGTATCTAATCGCACTCCCATTTCACATACAACGAAGGTGGGAGGTTGGTTCAAGGTCAGCAATTTATTTATTAATAATTACATTTGTAAATATCCTCAAAATCCAATTCAATAGGAATTTGAAGACCTCAAAAGTGCAAAGATCTGGAGAGTTTATCCCCTGAAAGATTGGATGGTATCGTGAATTATGAAGTATGAAATTGTATCTGTAATTTAAGAACCTGCAGTTATTTGCAGTGTAGTAATTTTTGCCCCCTGTGTGACCATACCTTTTAAATTCAAGTGTCTGATAATACAGACAAGCAAAATCAAACAGGCAGGTAGTTCAAACAGAATCTGTAGAAAGGACAGCAGTAACATGTAGATATTTTTGAAAATATTCAGTCTGTAGAACTGGGATTTTAAAGAGAGAGACTGGCAAAATAATCAGGCTCATCTGATATGCAGAGGGAAAAATGTCAACCTGAGGGTAGCATCTTCTAGAACAAAATCTACATATCCAGAGAACTTCCTTGAACTGAAACAAGCTGCAAGATGGGCTCATTTCTTAAAATATTAATAGTAAACTTGGGTGAGACATTCTTATTATGCTTTCACTGATGCAAATTCATTAAATTGCAATGATAATAAATCTTGAGAGATTAAGTTTATAACAGAATATCAGATGGTTGTTTCTGGGTTTTCTGAGACCCCGAGATTGGCTTGGCATGCAGCTGAACCATCATTTATCTTTGCTGACAGCCCGGTTTTCATTCCCAGGCTTTGTGCTGCTGTGCACCAAATGACACTGTCCAGTTGGGGGTATTTTTAGTCTGCTCTGTAGCAGATGCAGGCTGGCACATCCCTGCCTGCTCCAGTGATGTGGGTCACATTCCCAGCAGGAGCCACACCAAGAGAGGAGGAAGGAAAGCACTTGCAGAAATGGGAGTGGTGCAAAGCCCCAGCCTCAGAGCTCTGCTTTAGTGGGTCAGCTGCCAAGAACTGCGTGTGAGTAGTGCTTTAAAGCTGTCTTTGCTTCCCTTCAGGGACTCGACTTGCAATTGAAATATCACACATAGGGAATTTGCCAGAGCTTTGAATTAATATGCACATGACCAGAGCAGTTAAAGTCACCTCCTGTTTGGTGCTGAGAATTCCTCATCCTCAGATGTGTATTCCATTCACTGCAGCAGTGAGGAACATTTGGAGAAGTGAGTGTAGAATAAGGAATATATTCCAAGAGATAAGTTGTGCTGCCTTTTAAATGTGCACATTTAAATTTAAATGTTAAATTTAGCTGTGGAGATCAGGCCCTATGATTGCAAAAAAAGTTATTTTTCTAGAAACTAAAGTAACAGAAATGTCTGTATTAAAGCATTTCCATTGTGAAAAATGCCTCTAATCTGGAAAGATGTAGCATTTAATCTCAATAGCATGAGACCTTTACTCTCTACTTATAGTATATGTGCAAAATCAGTACAACGTGTAATATGTATATAATGATGCATAATTATAATGATTATTAATTAATGCTAGTACAACAAATAATAAATATAAAAATTACTTCAAAAAGTGATAGTTATAGGAACCGACATAATTCAATTAACAACAGAATGAATTCCCCATTGTTTGCAGCAGAACCCCATTTCCCTGGCTGATGGAGTCACCTTATGAGAACGAGACCAGGACAGCTGGACCACAGACCTGCAAACCAGGCTTGGGCAAGATGAATTTGTGCTTTTACTGTGAATGTAGGCTGAAAGTACACGTATTTTAACAACTTTGCTACTCTTCTACATAAAAAAAAGATCTGCCTGCTTTATTTTTAGATGAGTCCTTCTCCTGCAGGTTTGTCTCGTTCTTGTGTCACCACTAATGCACTTAGGACTGAATAAGCTCCCTGGCTGTTGCATCAGGTACAGAATTATTGCTTGCACTTCCTGAATTTATCTTAATTTTCATATTGAAGTCAGCAATAGTAACTTTTAATATTAAATGGGCCAGGCTGACAACTAGTAAATTGAAACTGCAAACAAAATGTGATATAAAAATCAGAGGAGTCACCATTGCTTTTTTCCCAAACACTTGAAATAAGAGTAAAAATCTTATTTCAGCTTCGCTGCTTGTAAAGGACAAGAAACACTGGGTTGAAAAAGATGAAGTTTCTGTGTCGTGTCTGAAAACACCTCAGGAGGAGCTTCCCTGTCAGCAGGGGTTTCACAGCGCCGCGCTCTGCCTGCTGCGCTTCCCAGGACCGGGCACTGCCCATGGTGGGCACCTGGCACTGCTCATGGTGGGCACCTGGCACTGCCCATGGTGGGCACCTGGCACTGCCCGAGCTGGGCACCTGGCACTGCCCATGGTGGGCACCTGGCACTGCTCATGGTGGGCACCTGGCACTGCCTGAGCTGGGCACCTGGCACCGCCCGGGCACCGTGCGCTCAGCCCGGTGATGGCACTCGGCTAGCACCTGGTGCTCTGTGGTGCGTTTTTTTGCCAGGTGCTTTTGGAAAAGGGAAAGCTCTCCGCAGTCCCCGTGAGCGGCGCGGCGCTGCGGTGTCACCTGCAGGGCTGGCCCGGCCGCCCGCTGTCACCGGTGTCGCGGCGCTCTCAGCCGGGCTCCTCCGGCAGCGGCGGTGCCACAGCTGCCACCGGACCGCGGAATTGGAGCCTCCGGTGACACGTGCGTACATGAAGGGAGTTTGTGCTACTCAAATAAGTTCTTGACCATCATTGAAAGCTCTGCATTCTGTTGCAGTGTTACTGAAAATTCGTGGGTTTGTGCTTATTATTCAAGATTTTCTGATAAAATGGTAAATTACAAATTAATTTCCTACACAATGGTTAAAATCCATTGTGTAAAGAGGAATTGTACCCAAAATGAATGTATTCCTGGGCTACCAAAACAGATTTCTATCTGGTAGCCAGTATTTGTTTCATCTAACAAAAAATAGCAGTCTTTGTTAGAAAAAAAGACATTTTAGAAACTCTATTACTTGGTAGCTTTAGCAAAACAATAATTAACTGAAGAGATTTTATTCTGTGTTAATAGAAGTGATTTATTGTCACAATTTGTAAACTCAGGAAAAGCATGTCCTAAAAGAACTCTTCCAACTTTCTCAAGTGTAGAATTCTACTGCTGGATTTGCCTCCCATGATCACATAAACAGTGGTACTCGTGCTCCTCTCCAGGAAATACAGGGTTTAACTACACATGCATCTTAGAGAGATGAGACCCAAATGTGGCAAAAAGGAAATTGCTCTCATCTCACAGAGCTTGATTAAAGCTTTAGGCATAGAGCTTTTTAAATGACAAATGCTCAATGAAATAATATTATGTCTTTATACTCCAGAGCACTATTAATCTGAGGTTCTAGGACTTTGAGAAATGTTAATTAACTCATTACCATTCACATGAAGTGTTACCATTACATTCATTTTGTGGGCTGATAACCAAAGCATGGAATTATTATATTTTTCAAAAAGAGTAAGATTGGGGTTCTCTTCCATGTGTGTTCCCTATCAGGTATTTACAGAGATGTTAACTGTTCATGCAGTAGTGAACTCCATGGATCTTCAATCAAGTTAGCCCAAAAGGAACAGCAACAATTTTGGGAGAGATGGAACAACTTCAGCAGTTGCTCCTACCCAAAGAAGGATGTTTCTGCAGCCTTAAGCTTCGTGATGGGTGTTTGGGAGCCCAAATTTGATAGCTAAGAAGCTAGGCAGTGTTCTTAGAAGAAGAAGAAGCTTGAAGAAGTTGCATGCTCTGGGAAATAACAGAGACACTCTTGGCTGTTCTGCAGAAATGCAAAGGTTTGCATCATTTTAAATAATTTTTTTTTCCCCCCAGGAAGCTGCCTGCTCTTATAATTCAGGCTAAATAATATGCAAATTAGGAAGCCACTGTTTGGTCCATTGAATTGCGTCTCAGGCTTGCTGCAACCTGTTTGTGGTTTCAGTAAAATGAAAGAATAGGATCACTGCAAAACACAACTCACCACAGAAATGTGCAGTGTGGGGACAGAATTTGTTCACCTAGTGCACACACAGCCTCATGCTTTGTTTCCACTGGAAGCCACCAGCAGATAACTTGGGGGAAAGATGTAGGAGACCCATAGGTAAAGAATAATCTGCTGCATGCATTAGTTCTCAGTCTTAAATCTGTTTGTATGGCAAAAACTTGAAGCATGACATTTTCATATACTTCCCACAAGTTTTTAGTCAAAGAAATCAAAGAAATCACTGCTTTCTAGTCCCACAGGTAACAATTTAGCCACTGAAACTCTTCTGAATCTTGAGAAACTGTTGGTCTCAATTATTTTTCTTAAGAATTAGATAATTACATGTTTATGTAATTATTGTTATTTTTCATTTCACAACAAATTTTGCCTTGTTTCCTGTTACAAGACAGCAAGGACTGAGGTTCAAGATCTACTTTTTCTGTAACATGCTGCAATTTTTATGGTGGTGGGGTTTTTTTGAGGTTTTTTTTCTATTGTTGTTTATTTGGTTTTTGGTGGGGGTTTTTTGTTTGGTTGGTTGGTTGATTGGTTTTTTATCAAGGTCTTTCATGCCTGATTCACTTTTAGGATAAAAACCAAAAAAGTGCTTTCACTTTGCCTTTTCCCTTGCCCAGGTCATTCTTCTCATCCTTTTATTAATTTCACCCATCCCTGCGGTATCCTTTATTGAGATCGTTGCCACTCATATCATTACACTTCCTTCCTTATGAAAATACTGACTTATCTAACATTCTTCAACCTCTTAATTATAATTTTTTATGTACACCAATGTTTTGTTTACTTGTTTTGACCACAGCTAAACATGACCTCAGTCTGCTCTCAAAGTTGGGACCCTTTATAAGAATGAATCATACTGGTAACTCCTCTACTTCCCTTCCATAGCTCAATGCTTTGTACATAACAAATTTGAGCTTTGTGTGCCTTCAGCCTGCCCAGGTGATGCTACCCAGCTGGGTCTTTTGAAATTCTTTCTAGGCCTCTCTAATCCTCACATAAATAAACTGTCATCTACAGATTTTGCTGCTCCTATGTCAAATTTTGCTGTTTTCTAAATCAGTGATACATATCCTAAATCACAGAGAGCTATTATTTTATTTAGTACAATTGCTAGTATAATTCCAATATAAAAAATCTCTAGTTTGACAATTTTATGTGTCTTTGAAAGTTAGCCCATTTTCTACCTGTGTTTAAACTTCAGTAGCCATTACCTTTTTTAGAATGGCAAGTAATTAAAACATGGTGGTTTAAAGCTCACTTCTACTCTGGCTCCCTTTCCCAGAGATGAAAAGCTATCTGTAATAAAGAGAAACTGATAGGAAATACCTCTATTATACAGAATCAAATTTATTTCCTCACAATAGTAGAATTTATGTTCTTAGCCTGCCTGTGTTACAGGGGGTTTGGCTCACATAATGATTTCTTTAAAGGAGAAAGATTTTTGAGCAGTCTTGGGAATCTGGAGCGGTCCCAGCTGACTGGAAGCTGGTGAATGGTATCCTGATTTTCCAGAAGGGCAAGAAGGAGGACCCCAGAGACTACAGGACTGTTAGTGTCACTTCAGAGCCTGCTAAAATAATGGGAAATGTTATTCTGGAGGTGTTGAGGGTCTGCCAGGACCACACAGTCATTGGTCACAGCCTGTCAGACCTGATCTCCTGCAGCAGGGGACCCCACCTGGCCGATCAAGGGAAGCCACTTGATGGAATCTTTTTGGACTTCAGCAAAGTTTTGATACCATCTCTGCCAGGATCCTTCTGGACAAAATGTCCAGGCCACAGCTGGATAAACACATCGTGGGGTGGGTGAGCAGCTGGCTCAGGGGTCGGGCACAGAGGGTGGCAGTGGCTGGGGTGACATCAGGCTGGGGCCTGTCACCAGTGGGGCTCTGCAGGGCTCCACCCTCAGCCCTGTGCTCAGCACCTGCATTAATGCTTTGGACCCAGGACTCAAAGGAGCCCTGGGGAAGTTTGCTGATGACACTGAATCAGGAGGAGCTGCTGACTCCTTTGAGGGCAGGGGGGCCCTGCAGAGAGACCCAGCCAAGGGGAGAGAAGGGCAGTGGAGAGAAGGGCAATCCCCAGCCATGGCAAGCTCAGCTCAGGCAAGTGCTGGATCCTGCCCTGGCACGGGGCAGCCCTGGCTGTGTGGGGGCACTGGGCAGGGAGAGGCTGGAGAGCAGCTGCAGGAAGGGACCTGGGGCTCCTGGCCAGTGGCAGCTGGAGCTGAGTCAGCAGTGCCCTGGCAGCCAGCAGGGACATCCCTGTCCTGGGCAGCAGGCCCAGCACTGCCAGGCCAGGGGGGATTGTTCTGCTCTGCTCGGGGCTGGGGCGGCCTCACCTTCAGTGCTGGGGCAGTTTGGGGCACCAGAGCATGAGAAAGACATGGAGCCATTGGAGAGTGCCCAAAGGAGCCATGGGATGGGGAAGGGTCTGCAGGGGAAGCCCTCAGTGAGGAGCAGCTGAGGGCACTTGGTGTGCCCAGCCTGGAGGAGACTGAGGTCAGACCTCGCTGGGGTCTTCAATATCCTCACGACGGGGCAGCTCTGATCTCTTCACTCTCCTGTCCAGGACAGGACCTCAGGGAACGGCTGGGGCTGTGCTAGGGGAGGTCTAGGTTGGATATCAGGAAAAAGTTCTTCCCCCAGAGATGCTGGCACTGCCCAGGCTCCCCAGGGAATGGGCACAGCCCCGAGGGTGCCAGAGCTCCAGGAGCGTTTGGGCAACACTCCCAGGGATGCCCAGGGGGGATTGTTGGGGTGTCTGTGCAGGGCCAGGAGTTGCACTGGATGGTTCTGATGGGTCCCTCCCAGCTCAGCACAGTCTCTGGTTCCATGGCTCTATGATAAGATGCCCATTGTGGTTTCACCCCAGCAGCCTCCAACCCCCTTGCAGGGGGGATCCAGTGGGATCAGGCAGAGAATGGGGAAGGGAAAAGTGAGAAAACTCCTGTGGTGAGATAAAGACAATTCCATAGGGAAAGCAAAAGCTGTGCACACAAGCAAAGCAAAACAAGGAATTCATTCCCATGGGCAGGCAGGAGTTCAGCACCTCCAGGAGAGCAGGGCCACATCCCCTGGAAGGGTGACCTGGGAAGACAAACTCCATCACTCCAAACATGCCCCCTTCCTCCTTCCTCCCCCTTCATACACTGATGCCATAAGGCGTGGGATGCCCCTGTGGTCAGCTGGGGTCATCTGTCCTGGCTCTGTCCCCCCCAGCCTCCCAGGCACCCCCACCTTCCTTGTCAGCATGGCAGTACAAAAAGTAGAAAAGGTGTCTGTGTAACCTCAGCAATAATAAAACCAAAAGCATTTTAATATTATCAACTCTGTGTTCAGCACAAATTCAAAACATAGCCCTGTTCTGCAAAAAAAATTAACTCTACCCCAGCTGAAACCAGCACAATGTCTTACTAAAAAATATAGTTTCACACTTTGGAAACTGAGTTTTATGTACATAAAAAATAATTTCATGCTTTGCACAAATCTCTAGTATTGTACGGGTGACATCTTTCAGAAGTGTTTATTATTAAGAGAACCCCCAGCGAAACCACCGACTCTCCGTTATCTGTCGTAGTAACGAGACGGACCGCCCTGACGGCATCCAAAGCACCATCGCGTGTGTAAACAGCGAAAGCCGGGAAGTTCAGGATTCCTTTTCAGGACCGTTTGGAGCTCCCGGGCAGGGAAGGACCAGGCGGGCCCCACACGTGGTGGCGAATTCTCGGTGCGGTACCGCCATCTCTCGGCCCCGCTCCGCACAGCAGCGCAGCGGCACCGCATTCTGCACTCCGCATCCCGAACTCCGCATCCCGCGTCCCTCATCCCGCACTCCGCACCCCGCACTCTGCATGCCGAACTCCACATCCCGCACTCCACATTCCGCACTCTGCATCCCGCGTCCCGCATCCCGCACTCTGCATCCCGCGCTCCGCATCCCGCGCTCCGCATCCCGAACTCCACATCCCGCACTCCGCATCCCGCACTCTGCATCCCGCGCTCCGCATCTCGCACTCCGCATCTCGCATCCCGCACTCCACATCCTACACTCTGCATCCCGCACTCCGCATCCCGCACTCTGCACTCCGCATCCCGCCCCTTCATCCCGCGCTCCGCATCCCGCCCCTTCATCCCGCATCCGCTCTCTGCACTGTGCATCCCGCACTCTGCATCCCACACTCTGCATCCCGCGTTCCGCATCCCTCACTCCGCATCCCTCGCTCCGCACTCTGCATCCCACACTCTGCAGTCCGCATCCCACACTCCACATCCCGCACTCCTCATCCCGCACTCCGCATCCTGCGTTCGACATTCCCGCACTCCGCGCTCCGCACCCCCGCGCTCCGCGCTCCCGCAGTGCCGCGCTCGTCGCTCCCGAGCTCCCCCGCCTCGCTGGATGCGGATCCCATCGGCTGCTCCCGGGCGGCGGCGTTTCCCCGGCAGGAACTGCCCTGCACTGCCGGGCACGGCTGGGCCCGGGGCTCCAGCTCTGCTCGCACTGTTCACACCCTCCTCCACACCGGGGGCTGCTTCCCAGGGCAAAACCTGCGGACACCCGGCAGGTCTGTAACAGGAATATTTAAGAATCCCCCATGCCTCCGAGGGAGAAAGTAGAGAGTAATCAGCAGAACTTCTCTGTGTGAGTTTTCAAACCTGTAAAACCTGTGATCGATAAAAAGCGTATTAAAACCACAGTTCTACTTTCCAGCCAAGACATGTTTACGTATCACGAATCTAATCGACAGCTGTACTTTAAGTACAAAAGATGTGGTGCAAGAGATTGGGCGTGTGGAGTCTCAGTCCCAGTGACTCACCAGAGAACCGTGCAGAGGTTCACTTTCTCAGCACTGCCACACGGAACTGCTCTGCAGCAAGTGTCAGGAGTGCCAAGGACCTGGTACAGTGAATTCGAAGTCCTGGAGGTGCTGAACTCTGCACAAGATCCACCAATATCCATGTTTCCTAAACCTGGACATGCCAAAATGTTCTGTTATCTAATGAATCAAAAGTCCTTATGAGGACTATATGAATCACACAGTTATTAGAACCAAACAATTATTCCATACAGAAATTAATTCCAATAGACAAGCAATACAACACAGACAGAATTAGCAGTGGGAGCCTTAACCAAAGTAAGCACCACCTGTGATTGCTCTCCTGACCACCAAGAAAGCCTTAAAAAGTATTCTGCAAAGACAAGCCCAGGAACAAAAATGTCAACATGGATATAATGAAGACATTGATCTTACAGTATGTGGCATTTTCCACACACAAATCACCTTGTGGCCCAAAGGAAACGGGTAACTGATGTTCTCGGTTCTGTATAAGACCAGCATTACTTTTCCCCTTGTGAGTTTCCTCCACTGTTGCACGTGCCAGGTACCCTTTTCTTTTCCCCCTCATGTTGTCTAACTGATTTATCTAGCAAAGCTAAATTCAGCCGAATTTCTTCCTGTCTGTGCTTAGCATAAAGTTTGCCCTCTCTGTGCCACATCTGAAGAGGAGTTTGTATCTGAACATCACAGCCTGGGAAAAAAGGTTACCTCTCCTTGCAAAACACCCCACCCTTGAAAATGCAGGACACTTACTTTACCAGAAATACTTAAAAATGTAGGCATAGACCAGCAGCTCAAGTATTTCTGAGTTAGTGCAGTGACACAGCCCCCTGACCTCAGGCTGTGCCTTTGCCCCACAGCTGCTCCAATCCCTCTGAAGTGCTCTCAGTGAGCCCTAGTCCACCCAATCCCCCACAGTGAGATGCAGCCAGGTTTGTCCCGGAGCCAAAAACAAAAACTGATCACTGTGAAGCACTCTGCAAATCTGGGTCCTTTTTTGTCTTTGAAACCAGGAACTGGATTTGAATGTTTGATCCCTTTTTTGTTGTCCGTCCTCAGGAAAATCCATTCTACTACTTTCTATGTGGCCATGGAAGTATTTTGTTCCATTACTGGAAGAAGAAAGCAGGATTCAAGAATGTAGTTTTGTTTGCTTTCATATAATAAGTTAGTACAATGGATTTAAATGGAAGTGGAATTATATATGAAAATTTTTTATCATGCCAGAAAATTTCAATTAGGGGAAATTAGCACTTGGTTCTTTCTGATAAATTAATCATAGACATTATCTATTAAACGTGGTACTTAACCTTTCTGGCATAAGGGCCTGAGGCAGTAGTATTTAGGCTCTCCACATTAATTTGGAAATATTAATTTCTAGGCAGCTGTCTTCCAAAATGGAGTTTTCACTTGTCTTTTTTTTAAGTAGGTCATTGTGCAGCTGTTGTTAAAGAGGCTGGCATTTGTGGAATGGTAAATCCACCATTGTACCCTATCAGCAACAAAATTGATCTCCATCAATTGCAGAATATCCTTTACTGAAATGCCCTTTCTCAGCCCCAAAGGATGCCATCTCTCACTGTGGTAACCTTTGGCCTTTTCTGGAACGGGAATGTGTTTCAGTGGGTTATCCTGCAGGAGCTGAAGCACCACTGTGATCACACTCTCTGCCTTCCGTGAGATAAGGGCTTGCCTTGACTTCATATCATCGCTTCTGTCTGCATTAGAGCTGCCTTAAAATTCACCCTGAGGGAAATGGGTGTGACAGCTCTCAGCTGTCAAAGGAACTTGTCCAAGGTTCACCTGCTGAACACCCAGGCCAAACCTTCCTTGTATCTCCACAGTGAAATCAATCGGTGCTTTCACTGGGGACGGGCCTCACTGTCCCTGTGGTGCTCAGCTGTTGCACAGCTTATGGAGAGACAAACCTTGTCCTGTGCTCCTTCAGAATCAGAATCAGGACCTTGGCCTGCTTATCTTCCTCATATGTCATAAAATTTGCATAGTCTGCTGCAGGAATAGTTTGAATTCTAGAACTCTCTGCATTCTAGAGAAAAAAAGAGAGGAAGTAAGAAAGTGCTGGAACCAAAGGATTCTATGGAAAGGAGTCTAAGGAAAGAAAATATGAATGGCAGATAATTTATACAATTTAAGGTTAATGAAATGAGAAAGAATATCTCATCTTAGAATAAAATGTTACAAAAGAAAGACAATGGAATATACATTATGTGAGCAGCAGGCACATTAGTAATGGGTAACCAAATCAGTGTCCTAGAGACAGAATTGGTAGCCAGGCTACCAAACCTGTGACTGTGATGTCACAGTCAGTTTGTCCCTACTGTTAACTAGAATCCGTAGATTATCAATTACCTTGTTGATTACCTGAACCTATAAGTTCTTGCAGTGATACAATTAAGCATAAGAATGCTTGTAGTCTTGGAATGTAAAGTTAACAAAATCCTGCTTGCTTTGGGATTGGGTCAGATAAACTTGAAGATCTTCGAGGTTTAAGATATGGAGGATTTTGAGATAATTCAAAAAGGACTATGATAAAATAAGACAGGGAAAGGGAAACAAAATTGAGACCTGTGTCTCAGTCAAAAATGAATGAATTGAAATTCAGACTTGGACTGAGATACAGTTCAGCAACTGTGCTGCACAAGGCCATGGGATTCATATTTTGTGTGAAAAGGGAAAGAACTATTTCAATAATAACAATCCTTGTGATCAGAGCAGTAAGAAGATAATGTGGCTCTGTAGTTTGGAAAGAAAGTGGAAAAGTGAGGTGGCCAGAAAACAGAAGTATAGTAACAAATGAGGATTTAAGAATTGTCAAAAGACCTTTTAGCAGGTCTTGTAACCTGACTGTGAAATCCTGAACATGAAGAGAGTAACAGCTCAGACATCGTCCAAATTTTACAGTGAAAGGCGGGATGGGAATTGCCAGTTTTGAAATAATAAAGGTGGAAAAGTTGGTGCAAAATTGAGACATTATCATCAATTAAAAAACGACAGGATAGCTGGGAGGACCTGCAGGAGAAGTGACTGTTAGTGTGTAAACATGGCAGGCCTTTGGCTGACCAGTAGAAAGAGGTGAAGGTGCTCTGAGAACAATGCCTACTGCTAACAACAGCAGAGAATCTTGGGAAAATGTGTGCATGAGATCCCTGGGTTTGATAGGGGTGTGGTAAGAACACTTTAATGAATTCTGCTTCCCCTGATTTGAGAAAAATCTGACAGGTGAGTCAGGAGTGTTTCATGGCTGAATATCAAATGCTGTCAGTAAGATTAACATTTTTTAAAAGGGTATTTGCTCTCTCCCTGTGACTAATAGGAGATATTTATTAAGTCAAAGAACTTTACATCACAGGTTACAACTGGGTTACAGTTTCTGACTGAACAGGAGTCTGTGATTATTCAGGGTTGTATCCTAAAGGTCTTGGACAGGAAGGAAAATGTGTAAAGGTGACATGGCAGCATGCATGATACATCTTGTTAAAGACTTACTGGGCACTTGTGTTCTCCTCTGTGAAATCAACTCCAAAGTTTAATTTTTGCCATTTTATTTTCCTGCCTTACATGAAGGCATGCAGGGAACCACATGCAGTGAAAAATGGCAAGTTTGATTTGGGTGCATGAAAGAAGCAGCTCTGTCTTGGTGAAGTTGTTCAAACCTATGACTGGCAAGGCTGAGAGTGGCCTCCAAAAATGTAAAAAAAACCCTGAGAATATATCAAGTGATCAAGATTTATTTTGCTGAAGAAAAATGTTTTGGTCTATTAAACAGTTATTTTAAGTCTGAAAAAGCAAACCTTAGAAACAAGCACGAGCGAGGTATGGAAGGACTTTTGCTAAGGATCAATTATGAATGCTTTCTGTTTTGCAACAAGGACAAGATGCTGATTCTGCAGCTTAAGTCTTGGGCTGTGATTTTAGTGCTCTGAGTCAAGTTCATGCTCTGTGATTCTGATTTGGGCCCAGATCCATAAAGGGGCTTAGGTACTTAAAACATGATTTCACTGGGATTTGCTCCCCTAAGCTGCAGAATGCAATCTCTGGAATTTGACAAACTCCTTTATACACCCATGTTTAAACAACATCCTGCTTTATGCCCAGAACAGCTTTTTCCCCCAAGGATGGCACAGCTGCTGCTCTGCCTGCCCCGGCCTGCCCAGAGCTCAGCCAGGTGTGATGGATGGGGTGGCAGGCAGGGAGGAGGGCAAGAGGGACACGAGCATGGGTCTGGCACCTGGGGACACGGACAGGGGTCCAGCACCCGGGGACACGGACAGGGGTCTGGGATGCAGGGACACGGACAGGGATCTGGGATGCAGGGACACGGACAGGGATCTGGGATGCAGGGACACAGGCAGGGGTCCAGCACCCGGGCACACGGACAGCGGTCTGGGATGCAGGGACAAGGGCAGGGGTCAGGCACCTGGGGACACGGGCAGGGGTCCGGGATGCAGGGACACGGGCAGGGATCTGGCACCCAGGGACACGGGCAGGGGTCTGGGATGCAGGGACACGGACAGGGGTCTGGNGCACCCGGGGACACGGACAGGGGTCTGGGATGCAGGGACACGGGCAGGGGTCTGGGATGCAGGGACACGGAGAGGGGTCTGGGATGCAGGGACACGGACAGGGGTCTGGGATGCAGGGACACGGACAGGGGTCTGGGATGCAGGGACACGGACAGGGGTCTGGGATGCAGGGACACGGACAGGGGTCTGGCACCCAGGGCAGCACCCGCTGCCCCGGCGTGTGCGGCTGTCGCGGTGCGGGTGTCGCACAGCCCTGTCCCAGCCGGTGCTGAGGCCGCCTCCGAGCGCTGCCGCAGGACCGGCCGCGGGCCGGCCCGGGGCAAAACCAGCCCGACACGGGACGGTGTTTTCACCGTGCACCCGCACGAGCAGCGGCCCCGCACAGCCGCGGGCGGATACTGGCCCCGAGGAGCGCTGCGCCGTGGCGAGGACACGGCGATTGCCTCACACGGGAGGTACAACCGGGAGCGCTGCGCGTTCCCCGCGGCCCCCGGCCCCAGCTCCGGCCTCGGCCTCAGCCTCGGCTCCAGCTCCAGCTCCAGCTCCAGCTCCAGTCCCCGCCACCGCCCCCGCGCAGGGACCCGCAGGCCGCTCCTCCCCCGTCTGGCGCGGCACGGAGGGAATCCCACGGCGGAGGGAGGGGAGGGGGCCGGGCCGGGCCCGGCCGGGGCGGGGCGGCCGCAGGAGGCCGCGTCGCCGCTATAAAAGCGGAAGCGGCGGCGAGAGCTCCGCTGCCTTGCCCGGTTCATCCCGCCTTGCCTGCTCATCCCGCGGACATGGCGCTGTCTGGCGACCCCCATTTCAAAAAGCTGGTGGAGTGGCACAAGGCCAATTCCTCCAAGCTCGTCCTGCGGCAGCTCTTCGAGGCCGACAAGGATCGCTTCCAGAAGTTCNCCCGAGGGGCGGCCGCGCCGCCTGCCCTTGACTCATCCTTGCAGCAGGGTACGTGCCGGGCAGCACAGCGCCCGCTGCGCTCGCACAGCCGCACTGTGGGGCGGCACTCGCAGCCTCTCGCACGCCGTGCTTAGTCACGATAAGCTCCGCGATAAAATCGCGAGGGGCTGCTCATCCTCCTGAGCCCCCTCCGCCCGTACGACCCTGCCCTGAGCCGGGCAGCGGGGGCGGTGAGGAGGTTTAGCCCTCCCTTGCTCGCCCGATCGCTGCTGCAGCAAGTGCCTTGCAGCGCAGAGAGGAGGAAGTAACAAGTGGAGGCATCGTGATAACGTTCAGCGCCTTCATCTTGTAAAGTGGGACACATATTTTCTGTTTGCTGGAACCGTGCTGAGAAGGCACGTGTGTGGTTACGTTGTTGTGCTATAGCAGCAGTCGGAAAAGTCTAATATTATGAGATGCATCTCAGATTTGAGTTTTAAAGTGAGCCTGAGTAATAGAGATAAACCGACTTCCATTCTAGAGTGTTGTGATAAGACTTGTTGCGTGCATCAAGCTTTTCATTGCTGTCCTGTTTAAAGGGATTTTTTTCCCCTTTTGAGCTCATTAGAAAATTCTTGTATTGTAATTAAAGATTGTATATGAAGTCCTGCATATCATATATATACGTGGGATAAAATATAATTTGAATCGATGGAAAAATTATGCTAAATTTTTCGAGTACTGACTTCACCTGGCTCTTTTAACAGGAGTTTTTATATTTTTAAGAAATTGATCGGTAATATCTTATTAAATCTGCTAGATCCTCACTAATAGACTTAGTTCCCATTGCAGGTTTTCCTTATCTCCAGTATTTTTTGGTGAAATGGTCTTTACTGCGGTTATTTATTTCAAATAGCTCCTCTAATTCATGTCCTTTTGTGCTGCCCATAAGTAAACAGTTGAAGTGTCTTCAGTTTGCTTCATCTATCTTAATCCTTTCTTTTAATTATTTCAGTCCTGTTTCCTGCAAAGCCATCTCATTCTAGTTCAGGAGAACTTCCTCATAGCAAAGTACAATTGCAGAGCTGATAGCTTCACTGGTACTCTTACCAGTACTGGCTGCTCTGAGCCAGATCAGCAGGAGGATTATAGTTAATACCTGTTGGAAACTGTAGTCTGGAGGTTTGCCCACATGGTCCTGTGTAGTTTGCAACATCCCTCACATGAAATGAAGATTTATGAACATCTTTTAGTTTTGCTAGATGTTGTTGTAAAATCATTGACTTCCTTCCCATAGAAGGAAAAGAGAAACTCTACCCAGGTGAAAGTGCTTCCTGATACTGGTACTGAAGGAATTTCAGACTGGTGAATAGTTTTTAATCTGAGTATTTTATATCTGGGCACAAGTGTCTATTTAATATTATTGGAAGAACCTTACACTCACTGACTGCATCCTATCAATTATATATACAAAAGATCCTTTCTTTTGACCTTTTTTTTTCCTAGTTTAGAACTTGCATGTGCTATTTTCCTGATAAGGAGTGTAGCCACTCCTTAAGAGTGTAAGAGATCTATGCCTTTTTTGCCACCCAAGGTGGTAAGGTAAGGCCTGATAGGAAAGGAGTTCTTATCAACATGGGTTGTTCACTGGAAACTGCTGGTTTTGAAAGGATTAGAAGAGATATGATGCAGCCATCATAATACTCAGCAGGTAAGAGATGTCTGGGTGCTGGTAAAGGTACCCCTGATGCAGATACAAAGTGTTAGAATGACACTCCTGCTGCTTGGCTTGTCCATTGTCAAGGATGAGAGTAATTGGAAAGTAAGTGTAAATGGAAAATGTGGTGGGAGATGAAATCATTGAGATGCTGCAGGTTAAGGGCTGCATCACTTCCAGGTGGCTGTGGCCTACGTGACAAGGCTCTTGTCCCCCCTGAGCAGCACTGCCACGAGCTGCTGCATTGCAGAGTGGGTACTTGGGCAGAACACAGCTTGGCTGCAGGGCTTGGGGCTTCTGTTTGAACAAAGGGTGCATGGATCCCTTGCTATAAGGGCTTAACACCGGATTACACTGTACACTGTGTGCTCCACCTTGTGCGTGGGAAGTTAAATCTGATAGCCATTACTTGATTTGGTTTTGCCTGGAAACTCTTGGGTAGCACATTTCTGCAGTTTCTTCAAGTGAGTAGTGGCTTGAATCTAGCCATAATTTCATGAGATGTTGTCTTCTAGGTCTAGTGAGATTGGTTTTCATTCATATATATAGAGTAATGAATTGTAGGTGGAAGACATTTCAAGTAAACATGAAATCCTTTTCTTTGTGGAGTAGAACACTGGGAGAGGCTATCAGCTGCAGTTTAATGTAGGAGGAGAATTTCAAGAGTTCTGCTTCTCTAAACTGAAGAAGCATTAGTATGCTGATGGTCTTGCTGTATCATTAGTGAAATGTGTTCAAGTCTGAGATGTCTTTAAATAAATTGCATCAAATATCAAAGACTTGTTCTTTTTTTTTTCTTCCGTGCTATATCTGAGTAACAATTGTGGTAGGTGAGCCAAACCAGTCCTTCCACTAGCTAGCCATATTCCAGGGATCCTAGTGCTGGGTGGTCAGGGTTTCAGCACCACAGGGGTTTTTTACTGGTGGCAGCCTGCTGAGGAGAAGGGTGGTTAACAGCACTGATACTGCTTCTCCTTGCTTGTCTGTGTTCTCACTTATTAAAGAAATATGGTTCTAAGACTGTGCTTGACTGTGCTTTCGTTATTCGTGGTTATACTTTAAGACCATAAGAAGGATGTTACTGTTAATGAACAGTTAATGAAGTTAACAGTAAGTGAAACCACTGAAATGTTGAGCCCTTGGTGGTTATTACTGTTATTGTGAGTTCAGCTCCATTCTTCCTTTAAGAGTCTTGCCTGCTCTGTCATGTTATGTATGAATAGCAGTTATGCTGTGGTGTGTCCCTGTGAAGTCTCTGGCATATGTGGTGGCTAAAATAACAGAGCATGTTTCTCTGCTCAGGTACTGAGAAAGAAGCAGCGGGGGAGACAATGAACAGGGCAGAAACACTGAGAATTTAGATGGCTGCAATTTCCTCTTGGGGGTGTGTGTGGAGCAACAGGGAGAGTAAGATGTGCTTTTATCAGAGGCTGACTTACAGAATTCAGCTCTTCAGTTAGAGTAATTGTATAGGTTTGGTTGGAAATTATTACAAAGAAGAAATTGGTAAAACAATATTGTAAAGGACTAGAGGAACTACAGAACCTATCACAAAGACACAAGGATAGTAAATACAAATGGGCTCACTTGGTTTCTGCTGGGCTACCATTGCTGTGTTTCCTCTCAGATGTGAACCTACAAGTGTCTGTATTCTGGCTGCTAGTTAGGCTGTAGCTTGCAGATCATTTGTTAAATAATTTGGAGACCTCCACTGAATCAATGAGGACTGAGGCTAAACCATGCACAAATGGGGTTTAATTCTGCATAGTGGTTGACAATGTTTATGTTCATGATGTTGTATAGATTTTTAAATTAGACTTGTTCAAGACTCTGTATGAAAGAATGACAGGACCTGTAGGAAGACAGTTTAATTTTCCAGCAGCAGAAGAATGTGAAAAGCTCTTTACTGATAATACATTAGGAAAATGCTGATTATTGGTAGAGAATGCTGGTGGAAACAATATGTGATTGTCCAGCTATGCATCAAATATACTTAATGTGGACACTGTAATTCAGATTGTGAAAAACATGGTTTTCAAAAAAACAGCAGTCATCTTATTAAACTTTTTGGGCAAATTGGTCACTCTTCTTTACTAGTCTAATTAGGATTCCTGTTATTTTTGTAATCTACAGCAGAGTTACCATTGTCTTGTTTAAAACAGTCACCCCTCAGGAATGTGCAATTAAACTACCTGTTGGTTTTGACAGCTTGACCCTGAATACTGACCATGGGGATATTTTACTGGATTACTCCAAGAACCTTGTTACAGAAGAAGTGATGAAAATGCTGATGGAACTGGTAACTATTTAAAGTCTTGCATTAATAAAGAAAATAACTTTTACCTGCAACTCACTATTCTAGCACTGTTTATAAACATTAGCTAACATAGAAGTTAAAAGGCATGTTTGCAAGTCTTGGCAGGATTCAAATTCTTGCATTGTCATCTAGCCCTGAGTTACAAAGCCATTTTTCAATGCATATCTGCATAAAAATGTGCTTTGAAAAAGGAGAATTTTTTTTTTTACCCAGAATCTAGTGTGTCTTTTAATCTATCATAATTTTTGTTTCCTTGTCTTTTGTTGAATGTTCATACTCTTTGATGTAGCTGGACCTTTATAATGTATGTTGACTTCCACTATTTTGAGAGGAATCTATATTTACCTTTCTCAGGCAAAGTCAAGGGGTGTGGAAAGTGCCAGAGAGCGCATGTTTAGTGGGGAGAAGATCAACTTCACTGAGGTAAGGCTATTTCTGTCCATGGTTTTTTCCACTTTAGTTGTGCCTATTATGGATGTTTATGCATCTGTGTAAGCAAAATCTGAAAAAACTTACTTTAAATACTTCTTTGAAATTGATTGTAATGTTTGCTGCACTACTTCAAGGGAAAATTTTACATCTCTTACTAAAAATACCTCCTTCCTTCAGTACATCTTATTTTAGAGGTTTTGGTGCCATTTTTTTTCCTCTTCCCTGTTTTGTGGAGAGGAAGATGAGTTAGACCTTGCAAAGGAGCAGAGTATTGCATTCCAGGTGTCCCTTACATGCTTTTACCTAGTGTTAGTGTTCATAAAGCTTAGTAAACTGTCTAAAGGGTGTGAAGGGAGGATTGTGTAAGACCTTCTCTCTTGGGCTGTGATGCTGCTTGTTTTTCAGTACAGGTAACAGTTGAGGCTATAAGCACTCTTGGGAAATTAGCCATGTATTTCAGTAAGAGGATGAGTACCTTCCTCCTTTTGTAAATCTGAAGGTTCTAGTTACAGTTAAATCTTTACTAAAACATATAGAAAGCCAACTGTACTTTTTCTGATACTAAACATAGGATGGAAACTGGGAACTCCACAGTACAGTGGGTTTAATTAGTCTGCATTAGAAATTAAGGCTACTTAGTATGTTTGAGGCAAATTCAGAGAAATCAGTATTTCCTTTTACTTGGCTATTGACTGGTTCAGCTATTGCACAAGCTGTTTGCTTAAAGTAACTCAGCAGTTGGACATTGTATTGTTTGTGAATGATTCATGTTTGTGAAAAGGCACAGGCAGAAACAAATACAGTTTTACTGGAGAAGTGGTTCCTGTTCCTTCTGTACTAATGCCTTCAATTCACAGATGTAGCTACTGAAAAAAGAAAGCAGGGGAAAGAGGGTGAGGAGTCTTAAATCTGTCTGGAAAGATGTTTTGTCTCATACTGCCTTTCCCTAGCCTCATGTAACACAAATTATTACAGGGTTAGCCCATCTCTGACTATATTAAGGTGGTGTTCTTCATTGTGTATTGAGAGCAGGTGTAGCAGTTGAAGTGTCAGAAGGGTGCAATTTGCACAGAAAGCACCTAAATACAATATCAATCTCTGATGTGTTTGGTTTCTGCTGCTTGCTCCCTCTTTTCCTACTGTCTTGATACCACTTCATCTATCATGTAAGTCTAGAAACACCTCTTTTCTTACCAGGCTGTTTCTCAGTTGCTTCCTTCCAATTCAGAAGTTGACTTAGGTGGGGTTTGCCTAATTTTTCTGTTTGTGTAGAATATCAAATCAGGTTGGTTTGGCTCTGGAATAGGAGCATGTGGACAATGTGAAACTGCCAGATGTTAAGCAGGATGCTGTCAAACAGCATGAATGAACCTAAAGCAGTAAGACATGAGGGAGCTTCTTGATGGCAAGAACTGACTCGTCCACTACTCTTGATCTGCTTTAGAACATTCTTTGGATATTTGTCTGAAGTATTTTAGACTTGCCTGTATTTGGTGCTGCAGGCATTGGCTGCATGGTGTGTGCTTATGTGGAAGTTCTTTACAGTGCACCCATGTGTGTCACTGCCAGGTGTTTGTCCCAGACAAGTTAAAACTTGGAGCTTGATGTGGTGCAAAGAGCATTACAAGGTAACTCATCTGACCACTCATCATGGGGACAGTCTTTATAGCCTACATGGTGTTTAGGGAATACTTCTGCTTAACCATAGAGATCAGGTCAAGTATGCCTCCTCTTGTTCAGACAAAGCAGCCTTCAAGCCTGATAGCAAGCAGTACTTCCCAAATACCATTCCATGGCTGAGTGCTGCAAAAAAAATTCTCTGTTCACCCCAAATTTGAGTGTGTATACTTTAATTAGCAAGTGAAAGAGGTTTTTTGTATTCCAAGTCAGTAACCACAAACTCAATGATTTTTGAATTAGCATTTGGTATTTAAATCATAACTTGGCAGTTCATATTGTCTGTGTTGTTTTTGTCTCACAGTGCCTCTCATTGTGGAACAATGAGGTAGAGCAGACTAATTTTTTAATTTGTTCATTAGTATTGACTAATTCCTTCATTCTGGATTAAAACTGTTAAGCTCTTAAACAGCCGAACCACAGGGCAGATTTTGGTGCTTTGGTTTGTGTGCAGCTGTAGAGAAGTAACATAAATCGTGCATGCTAAGAGATTTTTTTCTTATAGCACAACTACTGCATATATTTGGTGTGCAAGTGTTCAGGCAGCATTTAATTGTGGGCAGTGGATAGAGGGATGTGGCTATTGCATCCTTTGCTGTCAAATGTTTAAATTATTTCACTTCCTATATTAAATGGAGGATAATTGAGAAGATGCCTGAGAAAATAACTTAAGCTGCTTGTTGTAATTGATTTTTTTTTAGTATTGTCATCAATAAGAAACAATTTCATTCTTGTATACTTAAAGCATGCCAAAATAAAGATCACTGGCTCATGAATATTGCTGAATTCTGAACCTCAATCTCTAAATGCTTTTAAAGGGATTTTGAGCCTTTTTTTCCCAAGTAAAATATTACTTTGCATATTGTGCTGTTGTAAGCCCCCTCCACTGAGTCGGTGAAGTGAGAGGGTGATCGAGGTAGCCACTGATGCTTGTATGCACACACACTGAAAATACTGCTCTACTAACCCCAGTTAATCTAAAGGATTTTTAAATCTTGATAAAAGATTTATCTTTTTGTCTTCTGGATGAGGCATCTGAGGCCCTGGGGTGTAACTTGGAAAGAGCCTCATCTTGATTTTTTTTCTCCTTGTTTCAGAACCGAGCTGTGCTTCACATTGCTCTGAGAAATCGCTCCAATGTGCCCATCCTTGTGGATGGGAAGGATGTTGTTCCAGAAGTAAACAAAGTATTGGACAAAATGAAACACTTCTGTCAGGTATAGTACCACCACAGCTTATTTTTTATGTATTTGTTTTATACCCAGCCAGGTTCTTACATGTGGATTGTGAAGCATTGATTGTAGACTGCTTCACTTGAATTATTGTGTCCTTCTTTGAGGTTTGCAATAGTTCTGGCTCAAGCATGGAGTTGGAGCTGGTTTTATTGATTCACTTTTCTCTCCCTGTTTTCAGTTGGGTTTTTCTTTAATGGGCTCCCTAGATTTTGTTCCTTCAGCAGTAACCTTGTGTGTACTTTGGAAGTCTTGTAAATCATTAAGTACCATTCAAATATTACTGTATTTCTTGCTAATTTTTCAACTAGTTGGCTGCACCAGGTAGAAACTGCCTCTTAACATTTGTGTAAAATCAGGAGGGAGCTAGAAGTTCCCAGCTCAAATGCAATTTGATTATGCTCTACTTAAATAGTTTTCTTAAGGGTCTTCTGGTTTTAGGTCAAATTGGATTCTATTCTGTTTGCAGAATACCCACCTGGGTAATTTTAATGCATTTTGAACAAGGCTGTGAGGACCTGCTTGGTTGCTGTTGTGAGTCTTAGCCAGGTGGTAGTGCCCTGTTTCACTGCCAGCTCATACTTCTAACCTATGCAGAATGAGCTTGCATTCTGTTCTGTTCTTAATGATAAATGCCAAAACCACAATAACTGACACCAGCTGGTGTGAATTTGGTACTTTCTTCGTGTGCTGTGAGACTTGAATGGCCACGGAAATTCTGTGGTGTCTGGCACTGTCAAATTTCTAGCTGATTAAGGTTTTGATAGTGCAAAACAAGAGTTTTCACTGGTGCCATCCTCTTGTTTGCTCTATGGTTTCAATTATCAGAACCTGTGAATATCACTTGCACGTGGATGTATCTTCTCTGCAAAATAAAAATCATGTTAAGCAGTTTCTTTAAAAATATTAACAAAGATGCTGGTTTCACTTGACTTAGCAGATGGGATTTTAAGACTATGGCAATATCATCTATGGGGTAGGGGAGTGCTGTTACTAAAAGTGGATTTTCTGTTTGGAAAAAAAGGAAAATTTAAACATTTGCAGTGAAGGAGAGCAAGTATCAGCATAACTAAGTGCTGTGTAGAAAAATTGCTTTAGAATTGGGGAATGTACTTGGAAGTATTCATGATACCAGAAAGATTGCTTTTGTGATTGGAACAGATTGAATGCATAGGTGGTAGATGATGGACAAAATTCAGTGTAGCGTTTTAGTTAATGATTGTAATTTTGTTTTGCAACTTTCAGTTCCAAAACAGTGATGCTTAAAGATGCTTTCAGTGATGCTTAAAGAACAGGGATAGAGCAATAACTTAGACCATGTGCTGTTAAGGTGCAGCCCAGAAATAGATCCTAATGCAAAGCATACTTGCAAGAGAAGCTTTGAGGATGTTTCATTTGCCAATAAATCTCTTGTATCTGTGGCTTTATTAATACTGCCTTCCAGTTTAGTTAGTGAAGTTCTTTCTAATTAAAGACACTTAAAGAACAGCTTCAGGTTTGAATGTTTGTTGCACATAATTTAATGCCCAAGGTTTTATCATTTTTGGATAGCTATCTCTTGCCTTAGCAAACACTGTAAATGCTACAGCAGTTCACACAGTAGGGGGAGGGTTTTAACTTCATTAAGTGTTCCATGTTGCAGTGTGTTTTTACTTCTATCTTAGACCTAACACAATGTCTAGCTAAGAAGGTAGCTCTAAATGTAGGCCTTAAGGTCTAGAGGTATGAAAGCTGTCTTTGGCAACTTTCTACAACAATACCTGGAAAAAAAAGCCTATTTCCTGGTCCTGGGTTAGCATCAGTAGCTTTAGTGTAAGTATAAACAGTAATTGTGTCTTTTTTGTTGGGTTTTTTTGCCACAGAGGGTCCGCAGTGGTGAATGGAAAGGCTACACTGGAAAGGCAATCACTGATGTGGTCAATATTGGGATTGGTGGCTCTGACTTGGTAAGCCCCTGACTTCTATACACCCTGCCCATCTTTGTGTACATGCTTACAGTGAGGATAAAATCTAATTGTGGCTTCTATGCAGGGCCCTCTGATGGTAACTGAAGCCCTGAAACCGTATTCCAAGGGAGGCCCTCGTGTCTGGTTTGTATCCAACATTGATGGTACTCATATAGCCAAAACCCTGGCTGAACTCAAACCAGACACTACTCTCTTCATCATTGCATCAAAGGTATGTCTGATACAAGCACTGGCCTGGCTTGCTCTGCTGATAAAGAGCTCAGTCAGAAGAGAGGGCTGTCCACAGGAATAGCTAGATCAGGGACTTCCAGTGTGGATTATTTCTAAACAGACCTGTTGTGATTCTTTCTAAACTTGCAGTACAAGGTTGTGTTGCTGCTGAAATACTTGGGGATCTGTAAGTCAAATGCTGAGAATTACTTAACCTAGATAAGATGCGTGAACAATTTCATGTTGTCTGGGGTTTATTTCTCAGTCAATGCAAGCTTTAGCTTAATTCACAAAAGTTTATTTTCCTGCATTTCTCTGTAGGTGGAATTTAGGATCCAATGTAATTATTTCTTTGAAGTTCTGGATATTATTTCATTCCTAAAGAACTTTTGATCCTTTATTTTAAAGTACAGTGTACTTGTTAAATGTTCTGGTTTTTTGCATTAATGAATTGCATGTACTTTAAGAATCTCCATTTTATAGGGTAGTCACAATACCTTCACCTAAATAACTTAAATGCTGAGTTCCTTGAGCACTATAAATGCTAAGCTGCTTTACTTAAAGAGGTAAAGATAGCCTGCTGGTACTTCATAAGATGAAACCTATTTCTGACTACAGACTGAATAGCTGCCTTTAAGTCTTGCCTTGCTAAGAACTTGCTCTGTAAGCAGTAATTGCCAGCAGCCCTCTCCCTCTGAGGCCTGCCTCTGTGTGAGCAGAGCAAAGAGGTGGAGACAAACCTCATGGTTATGTAACTTGGGTTGCCTTGGTTTGTAAAGCACAGTAGAACCTTTCTGCTGCTGGGGACAATCTGCAGCAAATGACTCTGTGTGCAGTGCTGGTCATGCTCTGCACAGTGCTCGTTATCTTATCTTGGCACTGCTGCAGCTGAGCAACAGCTTATGGAGTAATAAGGAAACTGCACAAAGTAATACTAATGGTCACTTGGAATAATTGAGTCCATGGATCACGGTTCAAAGGCTTAGAAAACTGCCAAATTGAAAAAGTAACACTTGAGTTTGTTTGCCAGACTGTAGTTAGCTAATTGGATATATTTGGAAGAGGATGAATGGCATTTTTTTCTTTCCATAACAGGCTTGTGTTTCATAATGAAGTATTTCTGGAGATGGATGAGAGTAGGATGAATCTAGTGTTCACCCTTAAAGCTAAATTTTGATGGCTGAGTAAATCAGAATGGTTGTAGATACTTGCAAAACTGCATGACTGAACTTCTGTGCACACTTCATAAAGCAGGAAAATGTTTTCCTCTAATCAGCAAAAGAAAAATTATGGCAAGAGTTTTGGCAGAAATGAGTGCTCTTCCATGAAAAAGTAGGAATTGAAGAACAGTAGAACTGTCCAGCTGGGTTATCCTGTTTCGACGTTCAATTAATTAGTTTTTAGTTGAACAGTAAAACTTTAACTTTTTAGTAAAAGACTAAAGTAGAAGACTTTAGTCTCAAGGTTTTGCAAAACAGTTTGGGGAATGGGAAGGCAGGAGGAGATGGGGAATAATTATTCCAATTTCAGATACATACTAGTTTAAAACTAGATGGGTAAATCTAGCAATATTAGTGTTTACTGGATTCATAAGCTTGCTTTTTTTCTGTAATCTGGCAGCAGCTGTGTGTTATGAACATGTAGAGTCACTCTGCTCTGGTTATCTGAACATGTGATGCTTTAGTAACCTGAAGTTGTTTCCATGTTAAGAATGCTGTTTTACTTATTTGCTCGTTTTCCACTGTGCAGACCTTCACCACGCAGGAAACCATCACCAATGCAGAAACAGCCAAAGAGTGGTTCCTGCGTGCTGCTAATGATGTAAGTCTGAGATGTGTAGCTTAAGTGACAGAATGCAGCAGTTTTTGTTGTGCAATTTCTTCCTGGTCATTCTGTGTGCTTTGGAGCAGAGCCAGTAACAGCCCAAACATAAGCTTAGCAAACGATGTACTTAGGTCATTTCAGTGCTTTGGTAATGACAGACTATTTTGTCCAATCAAAGTGATAACCCAACAGTTTTTCATTTTAAATGGTTCTTACACATTGTTTCTCCAAATCTTGCCTGTTAAGTAATAGAGTGTAGTGTTTGCCTTAGAGCTAACCAATAATTTAGTAGAACTACTAGTAATGAAAAAACAAGACTAGTGCATGTGGCACTATCTTTAAATTATTGCCAAATCTTTAAAAACTAGAAATGAAGCTATGGTTGGAACAATACACTGACATTTCTATGGCAGATGGCTGTGCTATGAATAGAAACCTTGTATTTGGCTCATTCCTCTCCTATTTCAAACTCTTAAAGGAAAAAAGCAGATACTGCCTGTTCAGGTAATTAAGATGGTCTGTGACTTGTTCCTGTTAGGGTAGCTGTACTGAGTTTGAAAGCTGGGCTTTGAAATTCCTCCGTACACTACTGTTCAGACAGCTCATCTTTATCAGAGCACCTTCTGAAGGACTGAAGTCTGACTCTGGAGCTTGACATTTATCAGTAATTCCAGTTGTCTTGGTTTTTTGCCCCTGGCTGGAAGGGCAGTGGGTGTACATTGAGCTCCATCTGCTCCAGGGCTGTGGTGGTGGTGTCCAGGCTGGTAACACACTGAAGGAGAGGATGTGCCTCTCTGGAGGGATTGCTGCTGGAGGGGTTGATGGGAATATCAGCAGAGTGTTCTCTTTGGGTGTGCTGCCAAATCCCACACAATGTGAATAAGATGATTTTAAATTAATAACAACTGATGATAGTCAACAGCATTTTGTTTAAATGGTAGCAGATCAGCTTTATAACCAGAAATTAAAATAGTTAACATTCTAGATCTAACTATGTGTTTATTTTTATTAAGCCTTCAGCTGTGGCCAAGCATTTTGTTGCCTTGTCTACCAATGCTGTAAGTATAGTCAATCTAGTTAATTTTTCCTGTGTACCTTTAAGGCAGCCTTACCTTAAAATCTAGCAAGAAAGCCTGTCCTTTAAGATGCTTGAATACCAAATTTTAGCATTCCTCTTGAATGGAAGCCTTTTTTTTGTACTCAAAGTAACTGAAACACTTCTAGAATATTGAGCTATACTAAGACTGGACTTTGATTATAGATGTGTGCTTCTTCTGCTAGAGTTTTAAATTTGAAATCAAGAGCTCTTGTGCTTGAAATGACTTGTTATTGATGAGTTTTACCTCTAATTGCCTAAGTTGTGTGTGAATGCTGTTACATAAGCAAATGTTATTCTGAACTCCAGGTAAGAGCTGAAATAGTGCAGGCAATTTGAAAAATGCTTATGATGAGCACATTGTGATATGGTGCTTCATGCAAAAGTATGAAGTAGAGAGATTTGCAGTAATTAAAGAACACTGCAGTCATTGACAGGGTGTCAGGGACTGACATTATGGTTCTGGTAAATGTGGACTGAGTGTAACTATATTGCCACCTAGATTCATCAGAAAATTAGTGTATGTCATTGATTTTTAATAGTGAGTAGTGATAGTTATTTCTGGAAATGAAAATGTAATTTTTGTGATCGATGCTATGCATTTTTAAAAATAGATGTAGTTGTAGGATCATTTATTTTATAGACATCAAACTTGTATTTGCTTGCTTGGTGTAAAGCTTTTTATGACTGTTGGTTTTACTGATGGTGTTTTTTCATCTTTATTTTAGCCTAAAGTTAAAGACTTTGGAATTGATCCAGAGAACATGTTTGAGTTTTGGGATGTAAGTAAATGTCTGATATTATGTGGTAGATGTTAACTGTTAGTGTTTTCTGAAGCAAGTAAGAGGATTCCAACTAGATGTCTTGGAACTGCAAAAGCAGTTTCTAGAGCAGCAACTCTTAAATTATAGGAGTTGTATTCAGTGCACTGGAATACCTGAAAACCCCTAACTAAAGGCACATTGAGAACTGTTGCCCATTCTGTTAAAATCTTCCACTCAAAGGTCTGAAGAGGAGTCTTCCATGTTCTTGGCTGTCTATTCAGCTGTTGAGTAACAGGAGATGGTCTTGGCTTATTGCTCTAGGCAAGTGGTTATTATAAGCTGTGACATTTGCTTGTTGGTGTCTATGGTATATAACCTAGGCTTGTTAAAGGTCAGACATCAGAAATGGGAGCCTGATTGGAGATTTTGTAGCAGATGCATATTTTAAGTGTACTGCCCTTAGTCTTGGTCCTTATACTTAATTAGAAACAGGTTGGTATGTCTCATTGACTAATTGCCTGACAAATGAGCTGCTGTTCAGAAGTTGTTTGGAATGTTACCTTTCCCAAGTGTCAGAATTTTGCTGAAGCAGGCTTTCCCTGTGGAGGAGTGATATTATGAAAGCAGTTATACAAGCTGCAAATTCAGGATTTGGAAGTGAACTTCCAATCAAGCTATTTACTTAACAGATGTTATAAAAATTGGACAAGTAGGATAACTTCAGACTCTTAAAAAGGCATTAATTGGGGTGCACTGTAAAGTGCAGGTTCCCTTGACTATGCCAGATATATGTAGTGAACTGTCACCAGAAAGAGTATGGATTTTGCTGGGAAGAGTCTAAACACATACTGCTGTTTTCTCATAGTTTGACTGTCAAAGCCTTGCACTTCTCTATCTCAGCCATCTCTTGTTTGCAGTGGGTTGGTGGTCGCTACTCCCTGTGGTCTGCCATTGGTCTCTCCATTGCCCTGCATATTGGTAGGTATTCCTGGGATGTCACCATGCCAAGAATTGCTCTGTTTGCTTCAGGAATGGAACTATGGAGTGCATTAACAGTAGTGGATTGTGAATCAGATTTGGGGCAAATACTGTTTACCTGCCTACTCTGAGTGGTTGGATGTGGGTGCTAAAAACCACCCACATGTGGAATGTAATGGAAATGTTGGTATTTTAGTACTGCAAATGCAGTTTTGGAAATTACCCCATACTCGGGGACAAACAGTCAAATTGAATTGCTTTAGTCACATAAGTGCCTGATTTTTGTAAAGCTGTGTCAGTGTTGAAAATCAAACCTTGCATCTGACACTGCTAAACTTGGAAGTAGAGTATTTAGTATCTGTAAGTACACACACACTAACACTGAAGTCCTGTCTCTGGGTCTGCATATGAGCTCTGTTTAGCATTGTTAACTATGTCCTGCTATTAATTCCTTTTGTTTCCAGTACTTTGTCTAGGCTATAGGGCCTGATTTGTTCCCTCATCACTGCTTTCAGATGTTTAAAGTCTGAAACTATAATGTCATTTATTTTTCTAAGCAAAAGCTAGGATTCCCTTAGACTGGGGTTAGAAGAATAACATTGGGTTTGGTGTTTTTTGAAATTATATGAATAGGAGTTTTCATGTGTAGAAAAACCTATTATAAGAGCAAAATAAACAAGTCAGGCACTTACTGTTTCATCTGCAATAAACTGTTCATTGCTGCTGTCAGACAGATTTGGTGCTGGCTGTTGACATGCCAGCCTATCTCCACTCCTTCCTCTTAGACCCCTCAACTCCCACAGCTGGCCTCTGACCATAGGTAGAGCTGCTACTTTGAGTCCAAACACTTCACCTTCCAATTGCTATGTATGAATCAGGATTTCTGTTTTTTCAAGAAAGACTAGCCTTAATGAAACTATTCATTTGGGAAAGTGAATGGAGGTTTAAATACCTTAACTACAAAGCAAGGAAAGCTTAGGTAAATTGTTAGCGAGAACAGGGACGGGAGGGGTAGCCTTTTTCTTTGAGAATATCTTATTAGAGCTGTTTCTTCTCACACCAGTGCATAAATCCCTGCTGTGCTAGCCTTGCCCTTTTTTTTAGCAGATGTGTCTCTACTGGCTGTGATTAAGTGCTCAAACTTGCTAAAAACTATGTGGCCTCAAAGTAGGCTCTGTATTAAAGGCCTCTGTTTTCCTTCTAGTTGCTCATTCTGCCTGAATGAGGATTTTAGGCAAAGGTTTTTGAATTGTGTTTCATGAAGTTGGACTTGCTCTAAAGTCTGGGCTTTAAGCATAAGTGAATGTCTGGTTATGGGATGCAATATCAGGAGATGTCTTAAGTGCAGCTTTAAACTTGATTAGTAGTTGGGAGTCTTGCTGCATACAAGGAATTAAAACTGTTTCACAGTTGTCTCTATAGGAAAAATCAAGTTTGAGTTGTAATAATAAATACAAACTGACTTCTTTCCATTGTTAGGTTTTGACAACTTTGAGAGTCTGCTTGCAGGAGCCCACTGGATGGTGAGTGTGGGATGCCCATTTCAGCTTTGTTCCTCTTTAAGAGTTGTTAGTAAGGAAATGGGAGGCAGGTTGACTTCTAAAGTTCAGCTCCCGGCGTCCTCCTCAATGATGCTAAAATGACAGTTTGTGGGAAGCTCACACTGGATCAACACAACAATAAAAACAGTGTAGGAGTTGGGAGGGGTGGCAGTTGCTTTGTCAGAGGTGTAACTTTCCTTTGTGTGGTGCAGGATAACCACTTCCACACTGCCCCCCTGGAGAAGAACGTGCCAGTTCTGCTGGCCATGCTGGGGGTGTGGTACATCAACTGCTACGGCTGTGAGACCCACGCCCTGCTGCCCTATGACCAGTACATGCACCGCTTCGCTGCCTACTTCCAGCAGGTAGGGCTTGGCACAGCACAGCTTCCAGCCAACTGCAGATAAGATTCTGCCCTGGTTCAGCATCCTCAATGCATGTGTGAGATAAAACTGCAGTCACTTTTACTGCATGTCATCAATTGCCTCAAGAGAGTGGTGCCAAGATCAATATCAGCTTATTTCCTCACTTAAAGACCTTTTCCTCGTATGACTGTTATCTTGATGTCCATAAATTAATCAGCTGTATCCCTCATGCTTAGAAAATTTCTATAAACAAGCACTGTTTATTGTAGTTGAAGTATGTATGGAAACTGATACTGAGTGATCCTGCCCTTCCCTTCTGTAGGGTGATATGGAGTCTAATGGCAAATACATTACCAAGAAAGGCTCTCGTGTGGACTACAACACTGGCCCTATTGTGTGGGGAGAGCCTGGCACCAATGGGCAGCATGCTTTCTACCAGCTCATTCACCAAGGTAAGCAAACTGTTAAATACCTTGTTCTGGAATTAAAGTCTGAATGGCTGCAAGAGTCTGCTGAGTTTGCACTTGTTCAGAGGTTGGACTCCTATCTAACCTAGCATCACATTGCTATGGGGTTTTTAATTAGTGGCTTGTGAAGGCTACAAGATACAGGTTTTAACTGCAATAAGGAGGCCAAACAAAGCTGAAACTCCTGAGCTGTATTGTTACTTCCCCCTGCTGCAAATAATAATGCTCTTCTATAAAGCTTGTAAGAATGACTGAGTCTGCCAGCACCTCTGAAAATGGGGTGAGAAGTGAAGGTTTTCTAAGACTTACCTGATGCAGAGTTATTTACCTGGCTTTTTTTACAGGAACTCGCATGATTCCCTGTGACTTCCTGATCCCAGTGCAGACCCAGCACCCCATCAGAAATGGCTTGCATCACAAGGTAAGTTCTTTGTCAGGGCACCATATTTCTTGTGGCTCAAGGCACTGAAGCTTACTTGGTATTGCAGTATGTGATATTTCTAACTGTTCCTTTGAAACTATACACAAAAGCTCTGTCAACATTCACAAAAGATTAAAAAGTATCTAGATTATAATTGTAAGTTGTATATGTAATGCAGTGGTATGTTTATTCTTGAAGCAATTGCAGGGACAACTCTTGAGGCAGCTCAGTGGTGTTTCCTGTGGGCCTACTGAAGCAGGAAAGAGTTGAGCAGTTAAGTGTTTAAAATTCCTTGAAGAATTTTAGGGAATGTAGTTCTTGGAGAGTAGGAAGAAGCAAATTCTCAGACCTGATGTGGCACCATCTCTGAGAAAGCTTTCAAGAATTAAACTCTAGAACAAAATTTGGTGGATGTAATGGTATGGCTGGGATGATGGCCTTCTATACAGATGTTCATAACCTGTCCAGTTTTTAGTTTATCATCCGACTGAGGATTTTCAATGAACTAAGATTTTTCTTAACTTCCAAGGGTGGGAACATGTTCAGGTTAACTATTTACTGCCTACTTCACAAAAAGCATCTTTAGTCACTGAATTGCACTCTTGTCGTCATGATTTCAGATTACTATTACACAATACAAATAGCATTTGTAATCTTTTGTCAAGTAAGACCAAATACAGGTGAAAATTTAAAGTATGACTTCACAAAAGAAGAGGAGAAAAGGTTTCATTTGACTGTAAAAAACTTATTGTGTCTTCAGGCAGGATAAAACCACAAATAAATTTGCAGGCTAACATTAGATGGGGAGCGGTAAGTCAGAACCTTGCACTGCATTGGTAGGGATTGGTGTATGGTAAGCTATGGGGATTTTCCTGCATACTGATGAGTAAATGCATCTTAGCTGGGTTACCTTTGGCTAATCCTTGCACCTGGCTTTCCATGAGTTGTTGTAGAATGAGATAAAATCATAGATTATACTGGGTGAAAGCGCTGTGTGATGTCCTGGCTCCTCTGGTGCCTTTGGGACACTTGCTGCCAGCTTCAGCAGGAGCAGGATTCTGCAGAACTGTCCTGGTTGTCTTTGGATACATGTAGTACTAGTAACTACATGTAGTAATAGTAACTAAGTACATGTAGTAATAGTAACTAAGTCCCCTGGCACTCTGAGGTAAGAAGCCATAGCTAAACTGATACATATTTTACTGCCACAGAATTAAAACTGATACATATTTTACTGCCACAGTGCTAAAACTGACTTGTAAGTCTAGACTAGGTCTTGGTATGGGCTCAAGGACCAGGTGCCAGTATTCCAGCTATGCAAATGGTAACTTGCATTTATTTCTCCCTGCTAGATCCTTTTGGCCAACTTCCTTGCTCAGACTGAGGCCTTGATGAAAGGGAAGACGGCTGATGAGGCTCGCAAGGAGCTGCAGGCGGCTGGGCTGAGTGGGGAGGCTCTGGAGAAGCTCCTTCCCCACAAGGTGCCCGGGGCTGTGAGGGCTGTGCTGGGGGTGGCAGGGCAGCCGGGCTGGGGTGGCACCCAGGGCACCTCGGCAGGGCACTTGGAGCAGGCTGCGAGCAGCACTTTGGCTCTGAAGCCTTGGAGGCGTTCTGGGAAACATGGGCTATCTCAGCACTGCCCTGGGCTAGTGACTTTGGGGTTACTTCTTGTAGCCCGCAGTGGCCAGCAGTGGTGCTTGGAGACACATTTTCCATTGTGTTTGTTAAAAAAAACAGTTTTCTGGTTGAAGGCCTTTAAAGCTTTCAGGACTTTGTATTTGCTGCTAATGCAAGTAGTCCAGTGTGGACTCTAAAGAAGACAAAACCTGCAAGTTTCTGATGTACTTTTTACAACATACTAGGTGACAATGTAACTCTTGTTTTGAAAGGTCTTTGAGGGAAATCGACCAACCAATTCCATCGTGTTTACAAAACTCAACCCCTTCACCCTAGGAGCCATCATTGGTAAGTAAATACATTTCTCATCTGTGAATTCTAATGAAGACTTTGTGATCAAGTTTATTGATAAATCTCTTTCTGCTTATAGCCATGTATGAGCACAAGATATTTGTTCAAGGAGTTGTCTGGGACATTAACAGTTATGACCAGTGGGGGTAAGTTTCCTTGGTTTGTTTCTTGTACACTTCTTGAGATTCTTGAATCTATCATGAGTTAGAGAAAAGACAATCAAAAGGGTTTTATACTTGGAGCACATGATTATGGGATAGTTATAAATGAAAACAGATTTTCTGGACTTAGGTTACCATGCTATAATGCATAATGACTTGTAGATAACAATTTTGGCTAAGGAGCTCTGTTGAATATAGAAAAATACTATGAATGTAAAAGAGATGCAGTAGTGAGGAAAACAGTTGAACAGTTGAGGAAAGCAGGCTGAACATGTGCTCTGAGAATTAGAAAGGAAAATGTTTTCCCTACAACATGGAGAAAATAATTATTTTACCTCTAGATTAGTAGGCAGTTTGAGTGGCATCTGATGAGCAAAAGGTTGATTACCTCTTAATTTTCCTGTGCTGGAGAGACAACATTCCTGGCAGAGGTCTGTGTATGCAGCAGCCCTTGGTTTCATGCAGGCTGCATCTGTGATGACTGAGGGCTGTGCTGGAGCTCCATGTGTGCAACAGCAGCTTGGAGGAGTCTGTCACTGTGTCACTTAAAAATTTAGTCAGGAGCTAATCAGGTTCTTTCATCTGTAGTAATATGAACTGTAAACATACTGTATGGCTTAGGTGGAGGGATTGGGAAATAAGATTTTTCAGGTGCAGCCTGCCTATGCCATGAAGGGTTGTTCTGAAGAGTACACTTGTTCCACAGGTGTAGAATAGCAGTTTACACTAAGCTGCCTTCATCTTTGTATGCATTCTTTGGTGCTGTGCTGCCACAGCATGTTCTATAACCAAATACTGTCACAGAACCTGGAAATGGGAGACTGTCTGGTACAAGCTGATGTCTGCTATAAACTCTGACATCAGGAGTGTGGTAGGAGTAAGTACAGCTTTTACTGCCACATGTGAAATTCCAGAATGGCATCTAAAACTGAAAGGTGGGGATGCTATAGAACCAGGATCATTCCTTGCAGCTGTTGGAATATCCTGGGTTCTTAGACAGTGGGGCTGTAACTGCTGGATAGGTGCTGGGGGTGCTTCAGGCTGTAGCTCAGCTGATCATTGTTTGGGTGACAAACAATGATCTGAGCACTGTTCACGTTCAACAGTGAACAGGAGCCAGCTGAGTGCATTCTGCAGTGGGGCAGGCTGCATAACACAAGTGAATACCGAGGTGAAAGAGACTCTGCTTGACTCTGAAAACAAAATGCTCACTTAGACATCCTGTAATTTGAACTGTCTGCTCAGCTAAGGAGCAATGAAAACTCCAGTTTTTCGTGAATGGCACTGAGTTGAATATTTCAATGGTAATTTATGAGGGATAAAACATCACAGTGGTCACTGGGAAGTTACTTTTTTTTTTTACGGGCTTCTATTTTTAATATCAATGGCTTATAGAAATACTGTAAGTTGTTGGCACTAACATTGCTTTTTCTTTCTTTTCCTGCTTTTATAAATGCAGAGTTGAGCTTGGAAAACAACTTGCCAAGAAAATTGAGCCTGAACTGGAGTCAGATGCTCCAGTGACATCTCATGATAGCTCAACAAATGGGCTCATCAATTTCATCAAAAAACACAGAGCTTGAAATGAAATACTGAGAGGACATCGACAATCTCACCACCGAGTACCCAAATCTGTTGTAGATGTGCTTTTTTTAGCCACTTTTAACAAAAATAGCACTTTACAGATGTAGCTCTCTTCACTTGTTGCAGTTAATCTTGTTGCGTCAAGTGTTACAAATGAAACTAGTTTTGTGAAACCCTGAGATTGTATAGTTGCTTTCTATTTCTGTGGCTGTTAATCTGTAAAGTGCAGCTGGTATATTCCTCAATTCTTATCCCTCAACTTCCTTAAAGATGGTCACCTACTGATACTAGAAAATAAATGGAATGGTGGATGAGTAAAACTTCTTCACTCTATTTTTGAAGTGCAGCCCTAGTAGCATTTGCCTCACTCACTGTGTAAGGTCCTCTGAAGCCAAGTAAGCTGACTTCTGTCTTTTTGGACTGGTTCTGCTGTAAGCTGGAAACTAGAAGGTATTTAAAGAATCAGACCTACAGCTGTAGGTTGTTCGGTTACATTTCATCCCTTTTAAGCAAGATACAGATTTTTTTTTTTTTCCCCAGTGCTACTGTGAAAATGCAAGTTTACTGATGTTTGGTAGAAGGTTTCCTGTTTTGTCTGTAAACTATGTGGACAGCTATCCAAAAAGGAAGAAGGTTCCTGAAGAGACAGTGATATCTTAACTTTTCCAAACAGTTTTCCAGAGTTTGTGAAGCAAAAGCTTGGGATCACTTGGAGAAGAAATGAGTTTGGTAACCTCCAGGGGCAATTTTTCACTGTTTAATCAGCATCACTGTCTGACAACAACAATGAAAGAAATAGAGAAACCTGTTGTCGATAAGTTGTTTATCCTCTTTTGTTCTCTACTTACTGTTAATCTCCTTGCTAGCAAACTGGCATGCTCTGGCTGTTGTTCTGTAACACCTTTAATAAAGGTAAGACACAAGCATTAAAAGGAAACTTTGGTTCTCGTGCCCCCCATGGTGACTACATTGTGTGAGCTGGGCCCCCTCAGTTCCCGTCTTTGCCGTGTGGTTCGCTGGCCGGGCTGGTGCTGCGGGCTGAGCCGCCCTGCTGTGGCACCTCCACGGTGCCTCACCGCCGCCTGCAGGGCTCAGGATCCCACCGATGGAGCAATGTTTCCATACGAAGCATGGTCACGAAAAGAGAACCCGCTAGAGGGAAGCATCCTGTTCTCAGCGGCGGCTCGGGTGCTCGGCGCCGCTCTCTCCTCTCCTCCCGCTGGGTCCCTGCGCGGCCGGGCCGGGCCCGCCCCGCTCCCTGAGGCACCATGGCCGCGCGCGGGGCGCCCCCTGCCGGCGCGGCCCTCAGGGCTCAGCCCGCCTTCCCGCCGCCATGAGGGCAAGGCGTGAGGGCACCGTGGGCATCGGCCCCGCCGCTGCCCGCACCGCCTCCCTCGGGCTCACGCACTGCCCCTGCGGCTGCTCGGGGCCGGAGTGCCGCGGGACTGCGGGCAAACACAGCATGAAAGCCGTAAAGAGGCTTTAAAAAGAGCTAGTTTTCCCTGCACTGCTTGAGGAGGCCACAAGTAATGCGCAAGGGAGAGTCTGTGGCTGCGTTTTGAAGACGAGATGGTATAAAACCCACACAGGGTTCAGGAGCCTGCTGTCAGTGACAGGAACTTTTTGTGGCCTTTGGGTCTTTGCTGTTCCCTTACAGGGACTCTGCACTGTGTTCTGACCTGTGCACTGGCACATGTCCCTGACACGCAGCCACTTTGTGACTTGGTTTCCTGAGCTCCACTGAACTGGTTTAAATCCTTCCATTTAATATCAAGCCACGACATTCCTGGAAGAATAAAAGTGATTTGTGCATAAATTGTGCTCTGGTAATGAGAAATTCCAACGCATTCAAGTATATCTGGGAAATTGTAATGAGCATGGCTGAGGTCTGATAAAACTGTTGTCATTCACATACAAGAGAGAATGAAAGGTGTGATGTGCCTGAAGTAAGCAGAAGCTTGTCATACCCCTAAAATGGCACATAATCCCTGATCCTCAACCCCATCCATTACCTGCAAGGCCTGCTCCTTGTGAAAGCCTCTGAGGAAATATTGTGTGGAGATGTTCAGTCAGTGTAAGCTAAGTTGATATTTTATGCTTGCAATGCTAATTTGACTATCTAATAGTAATAGCATCTTAATGTCAAAATTCATCTATGAATGTATTTTAGGAGTTCTTGAGAAAGCAATTACTGTATTCATGGGAAAAATCTAATACTTAAAGAAAATTATGCTAAATTCATATTGTATTCCCACTGGACATGTACTTAATATAGATTGTGTGGGTTTGAGTTTAACAGAGGAATATGCATAGCAGTTGATATAAAAAGACTGTCTCAAAAGAGCTATGCCTGTGAAGGCCTCTTCAAGTCCTTCTGTTTAAAGAGGATTTGGCAGGAATAATCAATGAGTGATCCCTTTTGGCCAAGTCAGCTGATCTGCTGGGACTGTTCTAATTTCCAAACTATCCTGTGCTACATGTGGAGTTCCTGCAGACATCATGAGCTTAGGCTGAAACCTTGAAAGAAGATAGCTTTGCCTCATTTGTTCTTTACCTATTTCAGGTACAGTGTTTATGTTTAGACACTCTTGAAATTAATCTGCTTTGGCAATTCCTGTTTTGTTGGTTTTTTGGGGGGGGGTTTTGGTTTTGGTTTGTTTTTTTTTTTTCAATTTTGTTTGTTTGGTTGCCAGAGAGAAAAGTTAAGCAACTTGGATTATTAATGAAAATTCAGCAGAGAAGAGCTTGCTTTTGGCTTCTAGCTCAGTCAAACTTTAATGCTAGTAACTGAATTGCTCTACTCTCTTTGAAAGAAAACTTCAAGTTTTTTTAGTTTTGTGGCACAGGGATTGTCAAAATAGATCTGATTAAAAAGTAGTCCTAAAGCTAAACATTTCCAGAGGGCTGGTAATGTCCAGATGATAATTTTTTATGTCCTCACTTTTTTTGTGTTCCTTCTTCAACGGATTCTTCTGAGAGAAGAAAATAACAAAATCCTGATGTTCTGTTAAAACAAGACTTCCCAAACCTGCTGGATGTACTTGAAATTTTGAAAAGTATACTCACAAAAGAATGTGTATTCAGGTTGTCATAGTCAGACCCTGTATTTTACTTGATGGTGGTTTCACAATCACTTTCAGGACTTCTTGAAACTGTTCTTTGAGATTTACGTGGTCTTTCCTCTAAGGAGCAGTGAGCGCTGTGTGGAGAGGGCACTCATTGTGGCTGGCTGTGCTGAACAGAGCTGTGCCTGGCTAGGGGAATGGAAGGAGCTGGGGAGTGGCCAATCCTTGCTGGATCTGGAAGCTGGCTGCGTGCAGGATGCGGCTGAGGGAAGAGCTGCATGTCCAGGAGCTGGCCTGCGACCCTGCAGCTGGAACACTCTCAACTATGTGGTAATTCCTAGAAAGGCTGAGCTCTGCCTTTCATCATTAGCAGCAGCCACAAGAGACAAGATCTGCTAGAAAGATCCCTCACACAGGAGAAAAGCACAGCATCTTGTTTGTTGTTCTGAGTGCTAGCGAACTGTGAAAAGAAATTAAATAAATCTGAAGTAGCAGTTTTTTGTTGAATATTTGTGTGGCTTTGGCCTTATTAAAAACACCAGTTCTGTCATTCTAAGTAAAGTGGGTCACCAATGAGTTTGACAAGTTCAGACCTTGACTCTGACTTTTTGTAAAGTTTTCAATTTATAGTTGATTCATGTTTATTTGGAAACTGCTGGATTAACTGAAGGGCTTTGCTGTGCTCGCAGAGCTGCTCATTTTAGAACTGCTTCTCCAGGCTTTTCAAGACATGCTATCTATTTTTTTCAGCTATCTTGACAAATCTATTCAGTTTTGTTGTGGTCTTGATACTTTAATAGTTTTGGGGGAGTTTTTTTGTTGGTGGTTTTTTTTGGGGGGGGGGATTTGGTTTTTTTTCTTGTTGTTTTTGTTTGTTTTGGTTTTTTTTGTTTGTTTTTATTCCTTTTTCTTTCTTTATTTTCCAAAACCTATTACAGGCATCATCAACACAACAACGAAAGAGCAGCTGGCATAGCTCTGTGGCTGGGTACTCTGTGCTTTAGCACCAACGTTTCCTGAGCTGCTTAAGAAAATCAGTATTCCAAGAGCCAGTACAGGGCACCAGGACAGAACAAGAGGGGCCAACACTTTACTCCCTTGCAACAGGACATAAGGAAATGGCCTCCAGTTGCACCAGGAAAAATTTTTTCACTAAAAGAATGATCAAGTATTGGAACAGGGTGCCCAGAGGAGTTATGAAATCACTGTACCTGGAAGTGTTCAAAAACCAGATAGATGCACATGGACATAGTGTAGTGGTGGACCTGGCAGTGTTAGATTAATGGCTGGGCTTGATGATCTTAAAGGTCTTTTCCAGTCTTAATGATTCTCTGACCATCTAGAGCCTCACTGGAGTTCTCAATAAATAATTATCAGTGTTGATCTTCAATGGACTTTTAAACATGAATTACTTAATTTTGAGCTGGGTGAGTGTGCTGATTTTGCAATAATTGACTTTTGATGAAGAGGGAAAAAATCAACCACGGAAGTGATAACGTTCTATTCACAGTGTGTGATAATGGTCTGTTGCCTAAGTCATGTTCAATTCTCAGCTCATACACCTGCCACGTGGAATCACAGTGGATTTTAGGATGACAAAGAAGTGAAATGAAAATGAGTACAAGGACTTTGCCCACTCTAACTTTAGAGCTATAAGCATGGTCTAAGGACTACTGGCCAAGGTCCGTATGCACAGCTTGGGTCAGATCCTGCTTTTATATTTCCACTGGATTGAGACTTTACTGGGGAGACTTACTGTCTTAGAATTCATACCTGGGATTTCATGGACCTGTGAAAATGCCTCATTGACTTCAGTAGTCAGTGGTCTGTCTGGGATTATTAACTGCAGTCATGAGGAGTTTGGGGTGACCTGGATTACACGGCAAAGAAATTTTGGGCTATTTCAACCTGGTTACAGATCTACCTCCCTACAGAATAAGAGTTAAAAACAGGAATCTGCAGTAAGAGACCAGATGTACATGCAAGGAACTTATAGTGTGGCTTATAGGGTCTTTCTGTTCTGGCCTCATAACTCTTTTCAGAGGTGAGCAGTATTCAATAATAAAAAGCACCAATTTTGTTTCAAATGCTTACCTTTGGAGGTAAATTAAAGTTGTAGAAGATGGATGATGCTATAACTGTTTGATGTAAAAGAGATCCTGTAGTAGTGCTCTTCCTTGCTGAAAACATTTTGCTGTTAAATAAGTTTAAGATGGAACAAAAATAATATGGTGGTGTCCTTAATTCTTTTAAAAAGAAAAAAGAATACATAGATATTTAAAATAGACATATGGATTTTACATAGATAAAAATACATTAAATGTCTTTTCCCTTTTAAAGCCTCAGAGATCTTCCTTGTGGGAGATACTGACATTCCCTTCATATTGGGTGGATTTACTGCGAGGAAAGCTGGAGAAAACTTAAAAGTGTCCGGTTTTATTTAAAACCTTGGTGGTCTTTAACGGCTGCCCCACAGTTCCAGCCTGGTACAAACTTAAACAGAGCTCTTTGTTGCTCTTGAATGTGACATAATCCTTTCATCTGGCATACTGAATGAAGTATGCACATGGCTTTTTTGCTACCCCTGCTGGGCTGCCTTGTTACACCTTCAGAGCAAACCACCCCCAGTAAAAAAGCTTGGGCTCTGTCATCCACCCTAATGCCAATAAACAACAGATAACTATGGCATCTTTTGGCTTTAAAATGCTGCCCCTCATTAAACTTGTGTGTTGGGGAAGGAAACGACTCCCCACATCATTGTTTCTTGTAGATACAGAGTACATTTTTTTGTTGTTTGCATGTTTGCTAATTTGAAGCTCTTTGAAGAATCCTACAGGGAGATCAAAGACAAAAGATTAGAACGTTTTTAATAAAGTGAAGAAGGATCAGGTTAGATCAAAGGGCCAAGCTGACAGGAAATAAGTAGGTGCCGTTGTTGGCTGACACTTGCATGCTGTAGGGTGATTTCTGTGTTAATGTGAGGTCAGAAGGAGGATTGCTTTACATCTTATTGTCTCCAGACTTTGCTGACTGGGTGTGTCTTTGTACTTCACTTTAATCTCAAAAATTAAAACCCATAAAGTCACAGTTTGGCTCAGACACATGATTTTTCTAGTTATTTAACTTTGATTTTGGAATAAAAATAAAATTTGGAACGCACCAGCACTGTATGGAGGTAATTAATTGGTCTGCAAGGGGATTCAGCTACAGGAATATTCGTTATCGGAGGCACTGGGCCTCAGTCACCCCCACTGTCATCCTGCTGACTTTAAGGGAATTAAGTCTTCCCCCACTGTTGCAAGAGGAAATGTATTTTCTTTACATACCCACCAAAGCCTTGCATGCTCACAGGTTGTACTAATGTAGATTCACCAGTACAATAAATAAATATAGGCCCTTCAGTTTATGATGCAGTTTTATTAGCATAGAGCTGCCAATTGGGCAGAATTTATTTCTCTGAGAGATTGAAGTTGCAGCACTCATTGGAATGGGCTCTGTGGCCTTCTCATGAATTTCAGTTCTACACTGTGGTGGATGCAGGGTTGGCTTTGGCAGCCTGGTATCTGTACATCAGAAGTAAGGTGCCTCACAAAATACCCTTTTCTTCTAACAGTAAGCCACCTTTCTGCCTGATGTAGCTAGGAGCTAATTTGAGGACAAGCAGATTTCCTTACTATGTGCTCCATGGGTGATTCTGTAGTTCCACAAAGCTTTATCTCCCCATGTGTCTTCACAGGTGAAGAAAACAAACAAGTGCTCAAGAGGTTTCTGTGTCTTTATGATCATGAAACCTCCTCTTAAAGGCTATTTCCAGGCAAAGCTGCACTGGGGCCACTGAAACAATCTTTTGTTCCATAAAGGCTGGAAGCAGTGGTTTTCTGTCCCACCCAACCACATGTGCAGTTGCTCCTGCAGCTCTGAGGGTTCTGCTGCCCCAGTGCAGAAGGGCACCTGTGGTTAGGTACCCTGTTGGGTAAGGTGCAAGCAATAACTGGCTGTTTCCAGTCCAGTCATGTTAAATCAAATTAACAGGGTTTGGTATGGCCTTAACAGAAAGAGCTGTGCTCAGCCCCTTGTTTAGGGGCTATGATACAGGTAATAATCATACTTGATTAGAGAAATGTATTTTTATTCTATTCTGTTATTTTTGTCTTGCAGTTGGTTATGTAAATGAGCAATCATTCTACTAAAACAAAGTATTCTGTAAAATAAAGTTACCCAAACTTTTTGAGGAAAAGTAAAACCAATGGGAAAAGATACCTGTTTGCAAACTGAAGAAAGTTTGTGAGTCTCAAAGGCATGTAAGAAGATGGCTTTGACTGATGTGCACCGGTTGGAAAAAGGGTTCCTTTGCCCTGCCTGTGGCTGAGCAGAGCTGTTCTCTCCTGGGGCACAGGGCTCAAAGCCAGAACTTTACATGCTGCACCAGTGTTTGCTGCTTCACACACTCCTCACTGAGGGATGCAGTGGGGAGTGATGGAAAGCCACACGTGAGGTTGTGGGAAGTGCTGCTGTTCTGGATGCAGTCAGGATCACTTCACAGTGCAGTCTGTGAAGATTCAGTTTCAGGACACACAATGACCCTGGGGGTGCAGTGCCATTAAGCCAACAGTAGAGAATGACATGGGAAGGAAATCACATGGTTTGCTTTTGAATGTTGTCTCATTTTTTTGTGTTCCATGGAGTTTACTGGGTTGCCCAGCTCTTAGTTTTTGTGCTTGGTAGAACCTAATTAAAATTGCTTTTAAGTCAGAAATGTGGAGCATTCAGACAGAAAAAATGCTGAAGGCTCCTCAAATAGCCCAAGTGCTTCTGTGTGCCCCTTATAACAGCCATGTCCATCTACCTCTGCACCCAGACCTGACCTCTCACCTTAGTCCCTGGTGAGTCCCTTGCTAGACTTGGCCTTGGTGGGAAATATGCCCTGATGTGCTTCTTCAAGCTTTTGGATTTAGAAGTGGCAGGTCATTCTTTTTGGGATTTATCTGTCCAGTTAAAACACTGGAATTTTGCCTAATTTTGGGCACTGCATGAAGCTCTTCTTTTGCAATAAAGTACAGTCATAGGAAGAAGACTGATTGCAAAAAGGAGTAGTGCTTGTGTAGCAGAAAGCTAAGGATCTTCGGGATCTCAGTAATGGTACTGAGATCCTGGTATTTAGACAGAAATGTCTAAATCCCACTGAAGCTGTGAGGGATTCTAATGAGTCCATCTGAACATAGGCTTCTGGATTATAGAAGTGCAAGAAAAATAGGCCGTCTCCAAATCAGAATAACCTGGAGTTGTAAATTGATTCAGTTAAATTTGTGCAATCTTTTAATATGTACAACACCATAAACCTGCAGGCATTGCAGGAGACTGATAGGACTGGAATGTAGCAGAAATTCAAGGTACTCAAAGCAGTCTAACAGTATGAAAGGAAATGGAAGAAAAAGAGAGTCTTTTTAATGGACTTTGCAGAATGAAAATTAACAATCCAAGGAGAGGTGCAAAGCAGAGAATAAGGATGTTGGCAAAGTGTTATGGTAACAGAAAATTCAGTGATGAAATGCAGAATTCCCTGAGGGAATCATAAATCAGCTTTAGTCTACAAAGTATGTTGGTTCCTAAATCAGCAGGAGTCTGGTACCTAAATAGCTTTGCAGTCCAGTCCCAGATGCTTTGCTTTGGACTTTTCACTTTAGGTTTTGTGTGGTTTTAAATTTAACAAGGCACTCATTCCTTTTGAACCGAAGCATGTTAATAGTGTCCTTAATATATTTATAAAGCAAAGAGTCTTGAAGGGCAGCTTGGTATTTTTCAGAGTTCAGAAATGCTAAGTGTTTTAATAAAGTAGGAAGCACTAAGAAAAGGTTGAAAAATGACAGGGAGTGTCAAGCTGAGACTGAAAAACTTTGGAAGATTTGATTTATCCCATGCTTAAATTTTTAATGTGTCTTTTTGTGGCTCCTTGGATGTGTGGCTGCAGTGGTAGGGTACTCAGAACAAGTAAGTATTATTCAAACACAGACACGGCAGTTTACTCGTTGATGAATCAGCCAAGGGCGGTGTGAGGTTCTCCCGTGTGGATGCAGGTGGGAGGGCTGGAGCGGAGCCGCAGGAGAGCAGCCAGTGTCCACTAGGTGGTAATGCTGGTGCGGAATGGGCTCCCCCCCTGCTGCTGCAGGGGAATTTCCAACAGTAATTTAATGCGAGAATCTACTGCCTTTTCAAGGAAAGCAGGGCTTGGTGAACATGGAGCTGGTGGCAGTGCCCCAAAGCGCTGTACAGGTGCGCCTTATGCAGTGGTGCACAGCTGTCATTTCTCTAGGCAAGTTTTGGGATGGTTTCTAAAGTTGTTGAGTGTTAACTCTACAATAGCTGCGTTCAGCCCCTGTTATCTCTATTTTAAAAATCTTCCTCACAGTAAATTATAGTCTTTGGTCTAAATAATACACAGAACTGAAGGAATAGCTGGATGACAAAGTGCTGTCACTGCTGTCAGTGTGAAGGAAAATTTACTTGAAGTGATTTGTGGGGAGAAAAACCACTGAGAGATGTTTAACTCGGTACAGCAATCTGTGTGCTGAAGCCTTTGTTTAATAGTAGATCCTGGTGTCCTGGACTTCCACAATGTCAGGTTAGAAATTAACCCAGACTGAAAAGGGGATTTGAGGATGGAAGAGTGTGATTATTGGATCTAGAATTTGGAGAAAATTATTTAAGAAAAATTTCCTTGGGTCTCCTGACTGTAGAAATCAGCTACATTGCTATTCTTTTTCCTGAAGACAGTTATCAGAAGCAAAATACTTTGTGGATCCAACACTGGGTTTTTCAAGATTAACAACATAATTACTCCTTCTTGCAAAGTCTAGGGATGCCCACTGGAAAACTGCTGTTTCAGTCTTGAAATAGCACAGAGCAGTTTCATCTTACTTTTCACTGGTGAGTCTGTGAAACAAGCCTGTGTGTAGTAGGACCATAGAGATGGGCTCTGCCACAGGTCTGCTGTGAAGGTCTGTGCCTGGAGGGGCTGCAAACTTACGCTGGAGTAGAAAGTAAAAATTCTGGGATGTTTTTAACAGAATTTCAGAAAATTCTGAAAAATGTATTTGAGAATATCGCCCTGAAAAAATTCTAATTTTGAACTCTGTACAAATCTTAAAAAATGCAAATGAAAATGCAGCTTTCAGCGGACAGGTGTTAAGGTTCACTGCTGTACCCTGGGTCCTCTGGTCCAGGCTTTGCTCGGGCAGTTCTCTGTGTTGATGTGTGAGGGGGGCAGAGGATGAGCAAGACATCGGCCCCATTTACTGGGGAAGTGGGGAGGCAGCTTCCAGCCGCGATGCCGGGGCAGTGTGGGCGGCAGGGGCAGCCCAGCCCGGCGGCAGAGCCCCGGTGTTCATTTGGACCGGGGGGTGTGCAGGGCTGCGGCGGGAGGGAGCGCGGCTTGGCGGGCCCTGCTGCGGGCGCTGCCGTGGGACAGGCAGCAGGGGCTGAGCCCCGTCTGCGGCCATGGCAGCGCCGAGCAGCCTCTGGCACACCCGCGCTGAGGCTGAGAGCTCTGCACGGCGGACACCCTTCCAGGGCGTGAGCAAAATTGCAAGCCAGAGGTGGGGAGAACCACTGTGCCACTGCATTTTGGGGGAATTGGCTGTATTTTATTTTTTCCCCTGCAGTATGAGCTCAGTCTGGAGTCAAGCTGTGCGATTGCTGCTTTCATCATCTTGCCTTTTCTCTCTCAATCAGGTGTTTATCTCCCTTCAAGTGTCGATATAGTTCAAAGACACTTAAACCCCAGCATTAACTCTAGGCTCGAAACAGACCAGTAATGTCACTGGTATAAATGAAAGCTCACAAGAACAATAGATGTCACTGTTTTAATGCTGGCAATAGCGATTACTCATACCCTTTTGAAGCAAATTTTGTATTTTTGCAGTGCACTTTGTTTTCCTAATTAGATTTCTTGTCAGGCTGTGCCGTGTAACTTAATCTAGTTTTGCTAAGCCTGTCATTGTAGAGAGAAACCAACATGAACAACACTAAAACTTGGTTTTCATGTTCCAGATCCTACAATCTCACCCCCAGAGATGGCACTTTTGGTTGGTATAGATCCCACTAGTTTAAATGCATTTCTTTGTGTGCATAATGACTCGATTGGGCAAATCGGTGCCCTGGTCAAGAACTGTACTTGCCAGAATTCACTTGGAGTAAGAAATAGGTCTGTTAGAGCCTGTTAAGTCTACAATATATCTTTCCCTGCCCAACTGCATTTTGACTCTAAGCAAAATACAGTTCAACTCTCTGTGGGAGATTTTTTTCATTTAAAAAAAATCCTGTTGCATTCTTTTTTTTTTTTTTTTTTTTTTACTTATCTGTACTTACTTAAGTTTTTTACTACCTGTATTTGATGTAATTGTTATTTGCTGTTTTAAACTTATCTCCAATACATTATGTTTGTGTGACTGGAGAAAAAAACAATTTTCTTAGCAAGTTAGAATTTTATTTTGGCACTATTAAGCTTCTTCCTCAAAAGTAAAATATTAACATTAGGTGGAATGAGGCACATCACCTAGTATGTTAATTGTGGAGACAGACAATCATTAACTTTATTAAAGATCTTGAGACTGATTCAGGACTATAGAAAACAAATTGTATATTTTGCTTATATTTTGTTAATTAAAAATGTGTAAATGCCTTGTGGATGTGATTTGAAAAATAGGTACAACAATCTCAATTTTGTAAAGAGTATGTACCCTCTTTGTATACAACTCTGACAAAATGTAGGATTTAACTCTAGGATAAGCTTGCTGAAATATTTGAGCAGTTCTCTCCAGAAAATGTTAAATGAAACCGTAATCTTTTCAACTCAGAAAAAAAATTGGAGTTTTTATACTTAAAAAAAAAAATCAGCAGGACAATTCTTACCTAAACCTGTGTTTTTAAGCCTTTGGATCTATTATTTGTTGCTGGTACCAGAAAAGACATAGAAGAATATTCAAAACACAGTTAAACCCCAAAGTTATAGTGCAGGTATTTGCTTGGGGAGACTGAAAATATTGAAGCAAGTAGTGCATATCCTACAAATGAGCAGGGCATTTCTCTTCATTGTACACCTGTTATTGGCACTAAATCCTCTGGGACCAACAGGGCAAAATCCCCTGTGAGGAGATGTGCAGGGCACAAAGCTGGCTTTGGCCTCTGCCATTGGGAAACTCTGCCTGCCCTGGCCTGTGCAATGCTGAGGATGCAGGGGGCACACCGGGGACGTGCTGGCGTCTCTGAGGTGTCACTGACCTGCTGTCCTACAGCTGCTGGCCCAGGCTGGCCATGGTCCTGTGTAGGAGTCACTTTCTGTCACACAGCAAGAATGGAGAAGCACAAATTTGGAGGAATGTTGGAGTTTTAGGAGACATTTCCTCAACACACTCCACTTTTTGCTTCTCCTAAGTTTTGGCTATCATTGGTTAGAGAGTCTGTGGGCCCTGAGGAGCAAAAACTCCAAAACCAGCAGCAACCTGTGGCAGGTCTCACCTGGAGGAAAGGAGCAGTTCCAAAGGATGGTGTCTCATCCCAAGCAGGTGCTTGCAAGCTCCACTTTGTGATTTTTGAGGCATGACAGGGAACTTGTTTAAGCCTCTTCTTTAAGACTACAGGTGTTATAATCTCTGGCTTCCAAGGGAAAAACGGTGCCCTTTACTGGGTAGTCCTGTGTCTTATGTGCCTGTTTTGAAAGGATATAATAATACCAACACTCACACTTTTTACATTGAAAGGTAGAGCACTCTCTGTGTACTGTGGAACAAAGGATTTGTTACTTTTTTTCCACCCCTAATTAATTGATGGATAAATCACATATTCTCTTGTACTTTATATTTCCTGTTCTTTTGTAAAATCTTGTGTTTGTAGGTACATGTAATGTTTGTTCAGTCTGCAGAAGATAGATGAGAGAGGAGAGAATTGACCATGAGACACTGAATGCTTTAGACAGTTGCTCTGTATAGTTGTATTAATACAAAAGGAGAGATCATCTTGGCATGTGCTGGTTTGTTTTTAAATAGTAGTAGATGTTTCTTGAAAGGCAATGGGCATGTGATGTTCAATTGGAACTGGACTAAAGCAAACACAGGCTTTCTCCTTTGACAAGGTTACAATTCATTAGGGTAAATTACCCAGTACTGAGCTCCCTGTGTGGTTAGATGGTTATGGATCCAACCTAATTAGTTTAAAGCTGGCTTGGGTATCTCTGCACAACATGGCTGTTATTTCTGTGCTGCTGTGCAGACTTACTCTAAATTCTTCATTTGAAGTCCATTAAAGTCAAAGCAGCTCTTTCTGTTGGTTGAATAAGCTTTGCATCAGGCTGAAAACATGTCAAGAGTACAGTACAAAAAACAGAGAGCCTGGCAACGTGGTCCAGGCCTGGCATGTTTATGGGGATGCAAGCGCTGTGGGGAGGGGGCCAGGAATGCAGGCACAGGGTGGCACGGAAGGGGGACAGCAGGCTCAGGGGCCAGACCAGGGGGATGGTGAAGGGGTCTTGTGTGTAATGGAAAAGCACAGCAAGGAGAGGGGGAGAAGTTGGACTACCAGAGAGATGAGGGAAGAGGAACTTCAGAGGAGTTTTGCCAGTGGTGGGACGAGGCTTGGATTTTGTCTGGAGAAAGCCAGAGCAGCACCCCGTGGCAAAGGGCTCAGCCAGCGCCTCTGGGAGAGGTGGGCGAGCAAAGGCAGGGCTGGCAGCTGCCATGGATGGCACGGAGGGGCAGCCAAGGGAGGGGAAGCCAAGGGAGTGGGCAGCACAACCAATCTAGTGGTAAATATTCCAGTCTTCTTTTCCCACTGCATGAAGTGATTTGCTGCAGCCAACACTCTTTAAAGAAATCCATCGTGACAGCAGTAGGGGAGCAGCAGGTGAGCCCCAGGGCTGGAACAGACAGTTGCTCCTCAGACTGGTGGAGACATGACCACACTAAGGAGCAATACGCTTCTGAAAAAAAATCTGAAAAAGCATAGCAAGCATATTTTAGGGCAGGATGGAATGTTTGCTCAATTAACTAGTCAAAACAGGATTTCTTTGTGCTCCTCACAGCACTGCAAAGGGAACTCCCTTTATGAGGATTAAGTTCTTTGCCTGTATCTTTATTACCCAACATATACTGTCTTCGGGAGTTTCACTAGCTTTAGCTGATCACACTCCCTGTTGTGGATTAAAGAAACTGTTTTGTCCTGACCTGACTGGATACAGAAGCAATAGGGTCAAAATTAGACAGCTTGTTCAAAACCTGAAGGATTTGCGATCACAGTGAATGTCACAATACTGTTCTGCTCGTGTAACCAGGACCATAAGATCAACAGAAAGCATTTTCATCAAGCCTTGACCACTGCCACCATGTTTTTGGTTTTGTTTTTGTTTTTTTTTTTTATTCTAGAATTTTTTTATGACAAGAATTTTTTTAAATTTAGAACTCCCACTTCACACTCATTTACCAACTGCAGGTTGCAAAACACACCCTATAACAAACTTCAAACCGTTAATCTTATATAAAAGATCAAAAGCAGTGAACTGCCATGTCCCAGTAAAAGAGATCTGGAGTGAGAGCTTCATTTTGGTCTTGGGTTCTTACATTAACATGAAGCTTGTTAAGTGACATTCCCAGATTAAGTGGAAAGCAAGCTATGCACTACAGTACACAAGAAGACAAAACAATTATTGTCCTGTCCCTTAACAATATGATAAAATTTAAAAGTTTTGCCTAACCCTGTGCATCAAAGGTGTATAATACCAAAAAGAGCATGAATATCCTCACTCTATAAAATGTTTGCTGCTTCAGGGAGAAGGCATCAATTTTCCCTCTTCCACAAGTTCTAAAAGTTGTATGTAAAAGGGAGAAATATTTGCAATTTCCTAGCTTATTTTGGACAACAGGAGTACAGCACATATATGGCACAAAAGCCACAATCTCCTTAACATTAAAAGACCACATTTAAATCAGACAAGACTAAACTAGGCAGACCAGCTTCCCTCAGCCTCACACCTGCTCTCTTGTATTGGGACTTGACATTGCCCCATAACTCTGAATTTTCTATCCTTTTTTTATAGTTCCTGCTTGAATTAAGGTTATCAGAAATATGGGGTTTTTTTGAGGTTTATATCAACAGAATACGCAGCAGGACTATGTCATCTCTGCTTTAGCCAGGGTTTCCACTTTGTGTTTGGGTCATTTTGGCCATAGTGTTTCATGGGATGCTGCTTCCCCTGCAAACCAACCCTATCAAGGAGGGAGGTGTGGCCTGCAGTTTTCAGGCCAAAAGCACAGACTTACATCTGACTGCTTACAGTGCACACTGCCACTCTATCAAGCAACTGGTTTGTGTTGGAGCCCTGATCTTACTACTATTTGCCATTCTCAAATGGATGTGTCATCTGTGGATTTAATATCCAAACAGTTTGAAATTTTTTTCCATTTTATAGGTTAAGATACTAAAAAGGCTACTGTCAAGAACCAACCCCATGTGATGCCATTAAAAATACAGCTAATTGGTGATGAGTCTCCATTGACCATTGTGTTTGTGGAGCTGTTGCTGAAATGGTTAAAAGGACTGAACTCCAGCCAGGTTGGTTGCAGTGGCTGTTGCTGCTGCAGCTGCACCATTGCTGTCTGCTTCTCACTGGTGAGAAGAACTCCCTGCTTGCTCCCAGCTGTCTTACCAAACTGTTTCTTCTGGGTTAGGCTCTACCCTCACTCAAAGAGTAGGATGAGAGGGAGGACCTGTTCTGTGTGAGGCTGACTCACCTCTATGGCCTCTCTACTGGGCTAAGGCCAAGAGAACCTGTCTAGTGCATGTGCTGTGCCTGCCTTGGCCCTGTGAGACACAGCCACCTCTGCTTGGTGCTGGGGCAGCCTGGATCAGCTCTTTCACTGCTGATTCCCGGGCACTGGCCAGAGACCACCGTGGTCCTTTGGCTCTTCTCAGGGTCCATAACAGGCCTGTGCAGGGTTTTCCCCCAGCCAGGTGGCTCAGCCTGTGCTGTCAGTGTATATCAGCACATGGCTGGACATGAACCTCCTCGATGTCCAGGGAAGAGCTGAGGACTGGTGATTGCACAGCAATGTGCACCTGCTTGTTGATCATCTTTAGTGCTCAAGAGACTTCAAGAGAATAAACACTGCCTTCCTCCAGAGAGGTCTGTGCCACAAAATGCAGCTCTATGCTGCGTAGCTGAGGGGACTTACTCTGAACAGTTCACTGACTTCTGTAGAGAAGAGCAGCATCAGGTGCATGGTCAAGGCTGGGAAGCCCTAGAGAACCTGGCTTTTAGGGGCCTGTGGTCTCACCAGAGTTATTGCTCTCCTGCAGCCTATGATAAACCATTTAATTCCTTTATACTGGGTTTTGCCCTAGTGTTTCCATATGCTACAGAGCTGAAAGTAGATACAAAATTGATGGAATATTGCCATACCTAAAAATGGATATATTAATTTCTCTGTTAGTAGTCTGTACTCTTCGGAGCTGATGTTTTAAACTCATTCCTGCTGTACTATAATGAACAGGGTGCCTAGGAGACAGGAGACTGAGCTAGAATGGGTGCTGGGGCTGAAGGCTGAGCTGTAATTTACGTACACGCCACAGTCCTCAGATGTGTGGCTGTAACCATTTTTATATATGGTTATATGTACTCCTGCCACATCTCTAAAACATCTCAAGCAACTGCTGGTCAGAGCCAAGGCCAGTTTGTAGCCATGTGAAACTGGGACTCTGAGTTTGGCTGCTGCCCGACAAGGTGGCAGCATTGTTGCTGTAGTGGCTGCACATTGGTAAAGAAACAGAAACCTTTTTGGTGTCGTTTTTGTCTGCAAAGCCCAGACAGTACAGAGCAGTTCAATGACTGGCTTGGGATGGGCAGACCCCCTTGCTTGTCTTGGTTTTTTGGTGGTGGGGATTTTTCCTAACAATGCAGCTTTTCACTTTACACATGGGTTGCATTTGCTAAGAGCAATTGAATAAAATGTAGTGTGAAGTATGATAATAACTGATAAGCAGACAAACATTGTTGGTCCTTCTCTCTACTAAACATGTCACATGAAAACAGAAATGTAACCTGGAACAGGCTTCATTCATTCAAAAGTGAGCGAAATCCCTGAAGGCCTTTAGCTATAACATGGGAAATATGTAAGCCTAATACACCTGCTCTTTAATCTACAAAAATGCCATTCTAATAATACTGCCTTGAAGACATAAAGCAACCCCTTATTATGGTCTTTGGTTTGGGTTCACTTCCAATTTTTAGATATAATTTCACTAAGGGAATCAGTAGCTCATAACTGTACACTTCACAGTTCCTTTATATGTTGCTCAGGAAATAAAGTATTTCTTTGTTTTGGTAGAACCCTTTGTACTAACCTTGAGTTTGAAGATTTTTTTTCACTTGTTTTAATGTATTTTAGTTTTTTTCTGGTTTGCATTCCTTCTGATGCTGCCCTGGCTACCTTTATAAACATATGAACAGTTACTCTGTTTTCAGATACAAAGAACAATAGCACCTCAAGCGCAGTGAAAATACCAAATATTGATCTGTCCCCTGAATGCCAGAAAAGCTCAGCAGGAGGCATACAAAATATTTCTGAAAAATGATAGCTTATCACCTGCAGACCTGGAGATTGCTGTCTATTATTACAAAGACTTGCTGGGGGGCTCCAGTGACCTCGAGCCTTCAGCTATTTGTGTCTCTTTCAAGGCAAAGAGAAAAAATCTCAACCCTCTCCACAATGTTTGCATTCACCTCATTTCCCGTGTCTTTCACCTAAGTTATGGAGGTGCCCTGAAACACATCAGCCACAGTGATGCAGCAGCATCAAAATTTCACAACAGTGGTGGGACCTGATGCATGAGTTGCTTTCAGAGCAAAGATTTGGCTGCCTTGTTTACACCCTTGCAATATCCCTATCACTTAATCAAGTGGGATGGTTTTTGGAGATGTGACTCTTGCTATATATATGTTTAAAATCAAACTGCACCTTAATGCTAATTGCACTGTGTGCTCTGATGTGGTAATTATTTCCCTGTTAAAAACATGCTTGTGTTAACCTGGGGATACCAGAAATGTTAATGCTGCTTTTCCAGTCAAATGTGGCCCTGTGGGGGCAGTGGGGGTTTCTGTTTGCTCCTCCTGGCCTGTTGGGTGGCAGTGGCCAAACACTGCTTCTGAGGGGCACTCACCAGCCACCACAGGTTGCTCAGGGAGCTGGAAGAGCCACTGTAATCTCCAGAGTCATCAGTTTTGGAGAAACAGAGACTACTTCTAGTGTGGCCTTCACTTTTTCTTTTGGACAGGTCCTGTGTGGTCCCAGCAGCCCGTTTCCCCAGTTCTTGGTGTTCTCTTGGTGTTTTCCAGAGGGACAGTGGGTTCTGGGCTACTGGTCTCTCATCAGAGAATGGAAAGTGTGGTGTTGAGTGAACAACTGTTGGTGAACCACTAAGGAGAATTTGAACCCTAAGCTTGTGGTGGAAAGTGGAAGAAAAAGTGATCTGTGAGCAGTGAACCTGCCATAGGATGAAGTGTGCTTGAGAGCACCCACTCCACACACCCCCTTGGGACCGTGCTCAGGACTCCAGTGAGAGGTGCAGTGTCCCTGTGTGTTGTGGCAACAGGTGGAACAGCATGGAGATGGCAGTGCCACCCTTTGGTGTCACACAGCTTTTCTGCCTGCCTTCCTTTTTCTTTTATTATGGTTGTGAGATACTAGTGAGTGATAGTGTCCCTCTTTAGTGTCATAACTCTGGGTGATAACTGTTATAACAACTCCACAGACATTAAATTCAGCTGGAAGAGCTAACCTGAAGGTTTGTTTGGATACATGGTGATGTGCAGTCAGTGTTTGTGCCTGGTTGGAGGATGCAGTAGGAGCTGTTACCTTCAGTTTATAGCTGTAAATTAAAGTGCGCCTGTCTCTGGTCCCACTCATGAGAAAGGTGCTGACACTCTTAGGTTTTCCATATTTTCTGGAGAGAAAATGGGTAGAGGGCTGTATTTGGGATGGGGTGGGTTCAGCTCTTGGTTTGGTAGGGAAGCCTGCGAGGTGAGCAGAGGGAGAAACAGGAGCTGAGCACAGTTGAATTGGGTTTCCTTATGTGCTTGTGAAGCTTAAAAGTACCAACAAAAAAGGTAGGTTTGACTGAGTAAAATAATTAATCTCCATGTGTGGCATAAATCCACATAAAATTATTACTTTTAAAAATTTCACAATTAAAAAGATGATACTGGGGTATTGAGTCTGTTATGTAGTAAATCTCCTGCAGTCCAGTTGGTTTTTATGCTCTACTGCCAGGTATGCTCTAACTACTTTCACAGTCAAGGTGGTACCTCTGTTCTCTTGCCTTAAGCACAAGATCAGGTACCTTGTGGTCCTTTTAAAATGTCACATCAGTTACTGTCACAGTGCAGGCTTCTTCATGTCCTTTTGCTTTAGCTTACTCCATCATTTCAGAACCCTCATTGTGTACACCTGCAGTGTTCTCAGGACTTTGCTAACATTTCTCTCCAATTGTTAGTTTGAATTAGCCACCTGTGTCAAACATAGGGTCATATGCACCCCCAGTGCAACCCACAAATAATGAACAGAACACTAAAGCTGAGTTTATCTCAATAGGGTCAGGGTCTGCCACTGAGAAAAGTTTTTTTGAAAACTGTGGAAATAAAACCCAAACAAACCAATTCCGAGAGCTTCAAATCTCTCTCTCTTTTTATGACACAAAACCTATATATTCTCCTATGGTTACTAACACCTGAGATAAGTCAATTTAACTCATTTTATATCTTATAACCTGTTTTCTTTTTTCCTCTCCCATATAAAAATGGTCAGTCCTTGCAGAAATTGCTGTGAGAATTAACATTTAGGTTTTTTCCTTCTGTTTTTCAACAGAGGGAGCTCTAAAGAAGCTTATCTTTCCATTGGAAGAGTAAACAGACTGCAGCTTCAAAAATGCTTGAGGAAACAGCAACTCCAACGTGCATGCCTTTCATGATCATGTTTCTGAGTGAACCAAGGCCAGCCTTGAATTCTCTAACAAGGGAGCATTTTCATTGATTGCTGTATCGAGGCTGGCCTGTAGCTTTTTCTTGCTTGATCAGAGTCACTCTGGAGAACTCATCCTACAGCCCTTCTCCCCCGGGGCTCTGCTCCTGCTGCCCCGGGGAGCGAGGTGGTCCTTGTTACAGAGATTTACAGTGAGCAGGGATTTCAGGCTGGCTGTTTTCCCAGGGGTGAGAGATGGACTCTAATGGAAAGGTGAATTCACACAGACTGGTTGGAAATCACAGCCTGTGAGGCTGGCAGGGCCCAGGGGAGCTGTCCCAGTGACCTTGGTGATGGTGATGCTCAGGTGTTCTGTGTGCAAGAGCAGACCCATGGGGTGGTTATGGAGCCAGCTGGAATGTGGGGTCACTGCCACTGGGGCTTTGAATGCCTCATGCAGCCATGTGCTCCCCTGAGTACAAAATGCACACCAAAGGGCCTTCAGACTTTAAAGATAAAAATGTATTAGGAGCCAGGCTAGTACTGAGTGAGTAAGTGTGTGTGTGTGTAGAGACTGGGGCTGGTTTTATCAAAGCCATCTGTTGACAATATATACTTAATATCTGGCAGGGACCCATGGAGTTTTTAAACTGTATTTGTATATACAGTACCTGGAAACACTAGGCCAAGTTCTTCCAAAAATCATTTTGATTTACACTTTTGGGAGGAAAAAGGCATACCATTGTAAAAAACAGGGGTTTTACTGTTACAATGCAGATATACCTTTGGCTATGTTATTAATGCGTTTATAAAGGGTTCCTTTTACCAAACATACAGGAAAATAGATCTGAGAAAAATGACAAATGCCACCCAGCCTTGCTGCAGCTTCAACTTTTAGCAGCAGCAGGGTGTGGTTCATGGACTCGGTATACCTTTGTTCTCATAAGATCATCTTTGCTCTTGTCCTTGAACCAAAGCTTTTTGTTAACAATCACATATTCATTGTCTTTCAGAGATTGTTGTACTAAAATGAAATTACTCTGTTTCTAAAAAATGAAAACCTAAAACACCACTGCTCCTTCCCCAGCTGATAAATACTCTTTAAAGTATAACAAGTAGCAGCAATCTGTGCATTCTGCTGACATACTAGAAATTATGTTCATACTAGAAATCTTTCTCAGTAGTAAAATGGCAAAGACTAAATACTAAATATTTGTTCTTGTAAGTCTTCACCTCTGGGTTAGTGTGATACTTATTTTCTGGTTTTCTTTAGTCAGCCAGCTCCTAACATGGCTAATATTGATGGTAGATGTTTGTCAGCTGGGAGGTGACCGTACATCAACATAAAGGATTTCAGATGTGACCAATTTAGCTTTCTGGTTTTGCTCTGTACGATTCTGTAGCATTTTAAACTACAGTCTGCTTTGTATATTGAATCATATGATTAAGGAATGCAAACTTCTATACTATTCCACTGAATTGGAGTTCTCCCCCGCCAATGGTGACTGTAGAAGGCTTTTATTGTTCTCTTCAAGTCAGGCCCTATGCAAGCAAAGGTCAGGCTGCAGACATAACTGTATGAACAAAAACACTTGCTAGTAGAGGTTGTTTTGCTTGTAAACTGATACAAGGTAGGTTGGTTTCAAAGCAGACAAACAGTATTTTTTTTACCCACGGTAGACTGCGTATTCTTAGATGTTTTGTTCACCATACATGCAAACTGCAGGAATGAGGCTTGTTTTGGAAGGAGGTATTTCATGAGTGCCTGCTTAGAAGTTTCAGGAGTGTGTGTACTTGTGCAGCAGCAGCTCCGGAGCCGATCTGAACCTGACCCCTCCCTGGGCGGAAACAGCAGCAGGCTCTGTGATCCTTATCAGGCTGCCTGGGATTATCAAAGCTTAGTGTGAGAGAAAACTTGTATCACTGCTGCTGGAACTCGGTGGAAATTGTCTTAAGTAATTCAATACATTCTGTCCTTAAAATCTTGGTGGGCTCTGTAGTTCTCATGCACAATGAAAACCCCCCACACTGTTACTGAAAGAGAGCCTCCAGTTAAACAACATAAAATGTGCATTCCAAGTGGGGCGATGTCTGTGACCAGCATGAACAGCTCAGAACAGAGCAAGTCCTGGCCCAGAAAGCCTCATCCAGGCAGGAGGAGGAAATGTCAATGAGAGAAGTGGGTTCAGGGTGGAAGGAGCAGCACAGTCTCTCGTACCATTCTCATCCTCTGCGCTGCTTGCTTGAAAACTCTGACTGCAAGATGTACTGATGGGGGAACTTTAAAGGCTCCCCAGTTTATCCTGAGGAAAGGCTGAGCCAGGAGAGGTTTTCTGACTACCAGATAAGAAGTTGTGGACTGCGACACATGACATCCACTCCACATTTTTAATTCAGTCCTTTATCATGCTCAACTGAGTTTCAGTTTAATAATACAGAGCTGTTAAGGAAAGAACAGCAGTACAAAACCTTTAAAGAGGGAATAATTTGAAATAGATCTAGAGATGTCAGTCTGACTATGAAAACTGGTCACTGTTGTGGAACAGTGTACTCCTTATACAGTCATTAGTATAATTTATAGTAACTGTGGAGTTCTCATAGCCACAAGATTATCAGCACTCTTTCAGACAATACTTTTAAAAACATATAATAATAAATCCCAATTGGCAAGAAATCTCTTCTTTTAACTTTTAAAACTATTTCTTTTCAAGACCACAACAATGTCAGCTTTACAGAAATGTCAGGTTTGAACAAAGTCCATGTTCTTTGAACAAAAAAACTTGTTCAATACTAGAAAATAGGAGTAGGCAGAAATATCTTCCAAGTAGCGTGTTTCAAATTTCAGTTTGCTGCCAAGGGCAAATGGAGATAGGAGGCTGGTGCCTGTGCCCTTGTTCTGGCTGGTTTGCATCACCTGAGAGCTGCCTTGCTCTCTCACAGCTGTGCTCAGCCAGTGCCAGCCTGGAGGAGACACCTCCCTCTGCCGAGTTGGCCTGACCCAGGAATAAACCCTGGCTTGTTCTCCACATTGCTTTTCTTCTAGAAGATGTTTGAGAGTGTGGTTGTGCTATTGGTAAAAGTCAAGCATGTAACCACCAGCTTTCTCAGATACTGCCATGTATTTGTGAAGCACAGGCCCTTGCAAATGGCAATTATACAGGAGAATTCAACTGAACTTTGCATATATGGAATAGTGTAAAAAAAAAGTAAGTTTTTGGGGTTGGGATTTTTTTGTTGTTTGTTTGCTTGTTTTTTTTAAGTGAGGCTGACACTAAGACTGTATCTTTCCTATTTAAATACTAACGCTGTCTTTATTTTTTTTTAATGTTAGTAGCTAATCCTATTTATATTTGCCCATGATGCCCATGAACGTCAGTGGGCCAAATTCTTTCATGTTCATATTTGTTGCACCAGTCACATTGCTTTCAAAAAATCAGCCAGTTGGTGTGCAATACAAGTGCAAAAGCTAGCCTGCTTAGAAATTGGAGAGGCAGAGTTCATTTGAGGAGCACAGTTGAGGCGATGATGAAACAGGAGAGAAGGATGGGAGGGCTGTGGGACTCTGGGCTCCAGGAGGTAAATTTCAGGTGCTTGCTGAGTGTGGCAGGGCCAGCAGCCTCTGCCCCATCCCTCGGCTGGGATCAAGGCCAGCTCTGATATGGGGCAGCTGTGTAACTGTGGCTCAGGCTGGTGTGAAAAAAAACCTGTGAGGAGGTTTCTTGGAGCCTCTCTCCCTTTAGGAGTCCTGCTTAAGCTCAGTTCCTTGCCTGAGTTACACTGTGTGTGTCTGTACCTGGCTGTGTGCCTGGCTGACCCTGACCTTGGCCTCCTGGCCTGGGCTTGGCCCTGCCTCATCACTGCAGACTTGTCTGGTGAGTGCAGGACTGTGGCTGACCCCAGCTAATGCCACTGGACCTGCTCTGCCTGCTCAGAGGCTGTGGGACTGTGCTGCTCGTTTGGGAGGTCCCTGCCTGCCTTGCTTTGCCCCTGGCCCTCCCCACTGCCTCCCTGGCCAGAGGCCTTGCTGCTCCCAGGTATGTGTTGATTTTTTCCCCCACTTTGTCAGGAAAAAATTGCTGTCCAGTTGGTTTGTGTGTCTCTGTGAGAATGAATGTGTTTGCTTGGGAGGATGGGCTTGTGGAAACATGCAAGTGGAATTATTCTGATGTGGTATTGATTTGGTCATGAAAGAAATTACTTGTACTGATCTGTGTTCACAAATAGTGTTTTTTGTCAGAAGGGTAAATAGTGCGTGTTTTGGTGATGTCAAAAAATAAAAACAAGGCATGTAATTATTGGTTACACTGTATATTCTACAGATAAGAGGCTTGATCTGTCTTACAATCTAAGAGAAGGAAACTACATTACATATTACAATCTTTGTCAATTTAGTGGGTTGAAAGTTCAGAGCTGGAAAGGGATATGGTAAATATTTCTACTGTGGGTTTCCTAGCTGAGAAATTTTACACCTCTTAGGTTGCTTTCTATGATGCTCAGAGCAAATCATCCTCAGCTGTGCAAGTCAATGAGCTGATGTTGCCTGTCCATGGGAGGCCTTAGCCAGGTTCATATGTGCAAAGTATCCAATTTTAAGAAGAATAAGAAAATATTAAGATAGTAATGAGAATTTTGTATAAGTTCAAAAATAATTTGTTAAATCTTGGGGAATAACATTGTGCTTCCTGTCCCCTAAAATAAAGCTCATGAGCGGATAGCAGGTAATTAATTCTTTCATAAGAAGGAATTCTGCAATAAAAGGGTACTTTGATGGTAAAAGCCCTCACACTCTGGGACAAAGCTCTTTCTCTGGCTCGCTGCTTGTGGTAGCTTTGTTGGCAGAGTAGGGTAGAGGAAGAACGAATTCCCTGCTGCGTGCCAGGCTGAAGCCTGGCAGAGCTGCTCTGTGCTGCTCTGCCTGGAGGGCTGCCCAGGGGTACAGGGGCAGAGTTCTCCTCCTCCAGAGTCCCAGGGCAGGGTCCCAGCTCCCACCTCAGTTGGGCCTTTCTTGAGGCAAATGCTGCTCCTGCTCTGTGCTTGGCATTCCCCCTTCCTGGCTGGCTCAGAGCCACTCTGGCCCAGCTGCCCTCCCCTGTTGGAGACCCTTTCTCCAAGACTGCTCCAGTGCTCTCTGATGACTCCTCTGCTCTCTCCCTGCAGCTCTGAGGGTTTGGGTCTGGGACTAAACTAGTGGAAGACACTGAGAACCTCTCAGGTGCTGCTGTGCCACAGCACTGGTTGTGGCCAGGGGCCAGCCTGGGTGCAGCCTCACCCTGCAGTGGCTGGGCCTTTCCTGAGGAAACCCTCTTCTTCTGGGGATGGGAAGCAGCAGCCAGCACAAAGGGACAGCCACAGGAGCTAAGGAAATAGCTACAGTATGCACAACAATGAAAAATAATGGATCTACTGTATTGGTGGTTGCTCTTGATTTTCAGCTTTGACAGGTCGTTATTAAAGGACCAGACACGTTCTAGAAATGATGGGTGTAAACATTACTTCATCTCTTTGCTATGAGTACTTGGTAGAGCTCTGCTCCCTCTTCTTTTTATTTTTTCTTCTTCCTTAAGAAAAAAGGAATGTTTTCTCTTTGTGAATAGGTGTAAAGTATTAGCTCGTGCCAAGATGCCTGGTATTTGGCCTCCTCACATGTTTGCAGGACATGGGCTGCATGTAAAGCAGGACAAATGTAGAGGGTTGGGACAATGGATATTGGGGAGTAATTGAAAGATTAAAAAGAAATCTCAGACATCGCAGGGAGGCAAAAATTATAATGAAAGTAAAAGGAAGGAATAAGGGCAAAACTCTGGAGGGCAAAAGAAGCATTCCCTTTTTTGAGGGACAAACACAGTCATGCAGCTTTTCTTTGTTTCTTGGCATTTATGTACTTTCAGTATAACAGAAGCATTGCAGTCCAGTTTTTTGGCAAGAACCTAGGTTAAAATAAAAATCTACAGTGCTACTGTACCCTTGTTCAATTCTGTGCAGGCAGTGATGGAGAGAAAAAGGTGAGCAGGCTGCAAAATGTTTTCAATTCTTCTCTATGGAATAGAGAACAATAATTCTTCTGTATGAATTATTATTTGAAACCCAGAGAACTGTTTTCTAAATAGCTCAGACTTGGGGTCAGTTTGAAACTTCACATTAAGCAGCAAAAGTGAACAAAATCTCCTCTTTCTTGCAGCTTAGCTCAGTCAATAGGGGTTCCCGTTTGCCTGCTGCCCTGTGATGTGCTGGTTCCGTGAGCAGGCTGCAGCGGGGCT